>JAOTQJ010081932.1:0-12515 GCA_025642045.1 Solanum sejunctum
CTAGAACTTTTTTTCTGCAGGTGCGGTTAGTCAATAAAACAGAGGAAACTCTGTCGAAATTTCTGTAGAATTTCGGGTTAGGTTATAAAGGAATTTGGCTTGGTAAGTATTTGCGTGCCCCTATCGGGCACTGGTCACGACCCTCGGGTGGGGTGTGACAGATAGACAAGAAATAAGGTTAGTTGATTTTCTCACCTGATCTTCTGCTCTTCGTCACGCCGCACATGTATGTCCCCGCAAACCTTTTGTTCTTCTTCTTCTACTTCTTCTTCTTTTTTTTAATATTTCTTATTTATTTATTTGTTTACTTTATATACTAAAAATAATAAATTCTATTAATCTAGTTTTAATAAATAAAATAAGTGGTATAGATTTTAAAATAAATACCCACTTTAGCCCATAAATTAAATTAATTATCCAAAATTACCCCTCAACTTAAATAATCAAGGTATCATATAGTCTAAAATACCCACTGAAATTTTATGAGATAAATCTTTTATAAATAGAAAACTCTAGTACTCAAAACGACCTAATGGATCGTTATATCAGATACCAGTTTACCCATCGTTCGTCCCCTAACTGTCAGAAGAAAAGCAGAAAGGCAAGGTAGGAAGGGGTACCTAACTCAATGAAAAGATGTGGATACCGTCCCGCATATCTATCTCATTCTCCCAAGTGGACTCCTCAACAGGACGATTTTTTCACTGGACTTTCACTGATGCAATCTCCTTTGATCTCAACTTACAGATCTCCCTATCTAGGATAGCTACAGGCTCTTCCTCATAAGATAGGTTCTCATCAAGTAAGATTGAATCTCAGCGAATAATGTAGTTCCCATTAATATGATATTTCTTCAGCATAGACACAGGAAACACTGGGTGTACTTCGGATAAATCTGGAGGCAAAGCTAACTCATATACTACCTCTCCCATGCGCTTAAGAACTTCAAATGGTCTACTGTATCTTGGGCTGAGCTTACCTCGCTTACCAAACCTCACCATACCCTTCATGGGTGAAACCTTCAACAATACTTGCTCTCCTTCCATGAACTCCATGTCCCTAACTTTTTGGTCTGTATATTCCTTCTGCTTGCTCTGTGCTGCTAGAAATTTCTCCTTAATCACTTTTACCTTCTCTAACGACTCCCTTAGAAGGGCAGTACCCCAAGGCCTCACCTCGAATGCATCAAACCAACTTAGGAGACCTGCATCTCCTCCCATATAATGCTTCAAATGGATCCATGTTAATACTCGAGTGATAGTTGTTATTATACGAAAACTCTGCCAAAGGTAGGAAGCGATCCTACTGATCGCCAAAATCTATCATACACGCACGAAGTATATCCTCCAATACTTGAATTATCCTTTCAGACTGTCCATCAGTCTGAGGGTGAAAAGCAGTATTAAGGTCCAAGCTAGTACCTAGCTCAGCCTGCAAGGTTCTCCAAAATTACAAGTAAACTGCGTACCTCTATCTGATATGATGGAAATTGAAACTCCATGCAGACGAACAATCTCGCAGATATAGAGTTTGGCTAACTTCTCTACATTATAAGTCACCTTTAATGGAATGAAGTGGGCAGTCTTAGTCAACCTGTCAACGATCACCCATATTGAATCAAACTTACCTAATGTCTTTGGAAGACCAACCACAAAATCCATGGCGATTCTTTCCCACTTCCATTCAGGAATAGGCATTCTTTGGAGAGTTCTCCCAGGCCTCTGATGCTCATACTTTACTTGCTGACAATTGGGATAATAAGTAACAAAATCAGCAATGTCAGGCTTCTTTCTACTCCACCAATAATGCTACCTCAGATCACGATACATCTTGGTTGCACCAGGATGTATAGAGTACCTCAAACTATGAGCTTCTACAAGAATAGTCCAAATTAAATCATCCACACGGGGTACACATACCCACCCCTTAATCCCTAGAACGCCTTCCTCATCAATCACAACTTCCTTGGCCTCTCCTAGCAAGACTATATCACAAATTCGGCTTAGCTTCTCATCATTAAACTATTTCTCTTTAATCTTGTCAAGAAATGATGATTTTGCCTCCACACAGGCAAGAGTCATCCCTTCTCAATTACTTCCAGCCTTATAAGGTCGTTAGCTAGCGCTTGGACCTGTTTAGCTAATGGACGCCTAGAAACCTACAGATGAGCTAAATTCCCCATGCTTCCTACTTTTCTACTAAATGCATCAGCCACAATATTAGCTTTACTAGAGTGATAGAGAATAGTGATATCATAGTCTTTTAGCAATTCCATCTATCTTCTCTGCCTAAAATTCAAATCCTTTTGCGTGAATATATGCTGTAAACTGCGATGATCAGTATATACTTCACATTTTACCCTATATAGATAATGCCTCCACTACTTCAATGCAAACACAACAACAGCCAACTCTAAATCATGAGTGGGATAACGACGTTCATGCACCTTCAATTGCCTTGAATCATAGGCAATTATATTCCTCTCCTGTATTAACACTGCACCTAAACCAGAATAAGATACATCATAATAAATAATGAAATCTTTACCTTCAATCGGTAAGGCAAGAATCGGTGCGGTAGTCAACAGGGTCTTGAGTTTCAGGAAACTCTCTTCACACTCATCTGACCATATAAATGGAACATTCTTCTTGGTCAAACCGGTTAGTTTGGAAGCAATAAAAGCAAATCCCTTGACAAATCGATGGTAGTAGCTAGCCAAGACAACAAAACTCCTTACCTCTGAGACATTAGTGGGCCTTGCCCAGTTTTTCACTGCTTCAACCTTCTGAAGATCCACCGTAACTCCATCATTAGAAACCACATCCCCCAAGAAGGAAACTGAATCAAGCCAGAACTCACACTTAGAGAATTTGGTATATAATTTCTTCTCCCTTAGCAACCCTAGGACAATCCTCAGATGCTCTTCATGCTCCTTTTTGCTCTTTGAGTAGATCAATATATCATCAATAAAGACAATAACAATAAGATCTAGGTATGACTTAAAGATTTCATTCATCAAACTCATGAAAGCAGCAGGAGCATTTGTAAGTCCAAAGGACATTACCAAGAATTCAGAGTGCCCATACCTTGTTTGGAAAGCAGTCTTTGGCATATCGGCCGCTTGTATCTTTAACTGGTGATAACCAAACCTCAAATCATTCTTTAAGAAGACACAAGCACCCTGTAACAGATCGAATAAGTCATCAATACATGAAAGGGGGTACCTATTCTTAATAGTTACCCTGTTCCACTATTTGTAGTCTATACACATACAAAGGCTACCATCTTTCTTCTTCACAAAAAGAACCGAAGCACCCCAAGAAGAGAACTTGGTCTAATAAAATCTTTACCTAACAACTTTTGAAGTTGAGCTTTCAACTCTCTCAATTCAACCGGGGCCATTCTGTAAGGTGGAATAGAAATAGGATGAGTACCTGGATCTAAAACAATACAGAAATAAATATCCCTATCCAGGTAGGTCTACAAGAAAGACATCCACAAATTCACACACTATCGAGATGGATTCCACTGAGGGCACTTCAGAACTATCGCCCCTAAGATATGCCAGAAAGGGTAAACAACCCTTACTCACTAACTTCTTAGCATGCAGAAAAGAGATTATTCAAATGGAAGAAGGAAAATAATCACCTTCCAACACCATCTGATCTATCCCAGGCTTGGCCAATGTCACAGTCTTAGCATTACAATCCAAGATAGCAAAATTTGGAGAGAGCCAAGTCATACCCAAGATAATGTCAAAGTCAACCATCTCTAAAATAATCGAAACTACATAATCCTGTTTCCCACAAAAGTCACAAGGCAAGACCTATACACCTTCTCAACTAACACAGACTCACCAACAGGAGTGGAAACATGAATAGGCGTATCAAGTAAGTCATAATGCAATTTAAGTCCATCAGCAAAAATAGAAGATACATATGAAAAAGTGGATCAAGGATCATATAATACAAAGGCAGTATGATCGCAGACCAGAAGGGTACCTGTGATAATAGCATCTGATGCCTCTGCCTCTGCCTCTGCCTCCCTGAAAAAGCATAACAATGGGCTCTATAACCTGTCTAACCATTTCCTCTTCCAGGTTGCGTACTAGTAACTCCAACCTTCCCACCACCTCTTTCGGACTGGTGACCCCTACGACCTTGGCCCCTACATCCTCTAGACTGATGGCCCCTACCATAACTACCTCAACCTCTAGCTACTAGGCCTCTATAACCCTGATCATACCAAGGCTGATTCTGCCTCGGACAATACCTTCTAACATGTCCAACCTTACCACATCCATAACAAGCCCTAGAATCAAGAGTGGGCCTCTATGAAGATGAAGAAGATGGAATATAACCCCCAAAATTAGGGGGAGGCTAGCTAGTTCCTAATGGAACCCTATCTAAAACCTGCAATGAAGACTGAATCGGACAGGCTAAATAACTACCTAAACTCTGTCCTCTAGAGTAAGACCCATTAAACTCTCCTCCTTTACGGAACTTCTTAAATGTTGTCGTCTTGGTGAAATCATCTGGCTTTATCTCCTCTACCCGTATAACAAAATCAACCACCTGCTGAAAGGACTTTGCTAAATCAGCCACCTGTAAGGCTAAAATCTGCAAATTTGACCTTAATCCTTTCACTAAGCGATGAATCCTTTCCTCTTGACTGAAACAAAGTTGAGTAACATATCTAGATAGAGCAAATTTGGCCTCATAAGATGCAACAAATATATTCCTTGCTCTATATTAAAAAACTCATCTCTTTTCTTGTCCCTCAAAGTCTGAGGAATATACTTCTCCATAAAGAAGTCAGAAAAGGTTGTTCAAGTCATAGGTGGTGCCTCTGCTGGCTGACACTCAACGTGTGACCTCTACCATACTTTAGCATCTCCCTGAAGCTGGTACATCACAAACTCAATACCAAATCGCTCTATGATATCCATCTTATGAAGCAACTCATGGCAATCAACAAAGGAATTCATAAGCATCCTCAGACTTAGTGCCTCTGAAGACTGGAGGTTTCAACTTTAGGAACTTGACAAAAAGATCATGCTGGTCACTAGTCATTATAGGCCCTGTAGTCAATCGGGGAAATATGTGTGTCTCTAAGGATGCATCTATACAAGGAGTCATAACAGCTGCATGTTGTAATCCCTGAACCTGAGGTACTGTAGGCACTTGGCCCTGATCGGATAACCCACTGAGATAGGTGAGAACCTAGTAAATCATTTCTGGGGTAGTGCTTCCTTATCATGAGACTGCTCATTTATCACCTCAACATCCTCTCTAGCTACCTCATCAGCTGGTGGAGGGGCCGCTACTCTTTTCCTGGTTGGACCAGCTTCTTGGACCTTACCTCTAGTGGGCTTTCTCCCACAACCTCTCATTACTCCTCCTCCTGGGCTTATGACTGGCTCAGGCACTATTGTTGCTCTAGTTCTAACCATTCTGCAAAATAGAATAAAGAGAATCAGATACTAATTTGTATCATGTAGATACAAATTGAATTCAAGTAGTAGCATAAAAGATCTAAAGAAGGGAGTCTTCCTAAGGCCCTGTAGCCTCTCGAAGAAAAGTAAAGGCATCCCCATACTATTTCACGAGACTCTACTAGACCTGTCCTTGTGTGATGAGATTACTGCATCTAAAGCTCTGATACTAAGTTTGTCATAACCCAAAATGGGCCGTGAGTGGCACCTACACTTACCCTCCTAGGTGGATGAACCAACATATAAATCCCAGTCGATACTAATAATTCAACTTATAAAATATGATAATAATCCAGAGATTAAACTTATAAGGCAGAAATAACCCCAAATTTCTAAGTTTATTACTTAATGTTCTCCAAAATCTGAAAATCATCACACCAAGGACCCTAATATCAAAATACCAAGTCTAAGAATATCGACTCAAAAATGAAAAAACAAACAAGTGGTTTATGTTCGAAAGCTAAGGACACCATGACAAGACTAATAAGATCCAATGCAATCTAGAGAAATAGCTCACGCTGGACCCTGATGTGCTATAGACTGACTAGAGTTGAGGGCGAGTCGAAGTCGGTAGAACACTCGCAATACTCCACAAAACAAAACATGAAAAGTACAAGTAAGAGTCAGTACGACCAACATGTACTGAGTAGATATCATCGACCGACTCAAAATAGAAATCAATATGCAAAAAATAAAAGCAGGAATCAACCTTAACACTTAACAGAGAGCAACAACGGGGAAAAGTATACAATCAATCAACGATAACAATGATACACATGAGGACTCAAGCCTCCACATTACATTTCTTTTGAGAGATAGGTTCTTTGAATTTGAGTATATTAAATAATTTTAACAAGTTTTCTCTTATTATTATTATGCCGAAACATGACACCCAATCGTATAATATATGTGTCGGAACGTGACACCCGATCCTATAATATATATGAGCCAGAACGTGACACCCAATCCAATATATATAATTCATTATTCTTTATCATTATTTCTCACTTCGTTACAAAGGTTTCGACAAGCCTTCCTTTTTCAAGGCATCACCATGAGAGATCAGGTTCAAGATTATAGGTTTCATGGTCTTGGAATTGCAGACCAATCACAACATCAGTCAGCCGAACAACAACAAGTGCATGAAAAATATCACAACTTTACTCAATGATTATCAATTGCTATTAAGAGTCTCTCTATCAGATAGAACAAACCATAGCCTACCTCAAATCGAAGAACCAAAGCCAAACTAGTTCACCACTGCTTTTTTCCTTCCTCAATGCCTCAAAACCTTTCAAATATATCAAATATATAACACTAATAAGCAACCAAAACTATAGACACCCATATTACTATATATCTAACCTTGACTCATCAAAAACTTATCTAATTCTATAATTTATTTCCTAAAGATCAATCCTAGGGTTAAGTTTTAATTCCTCAAAATAACACAACTCTAATGCTATTTATATAATGTAATACACCTAATATTTAATTACCTATTTTAATATGTCAACATCTAGATCATTCGAATTACTAATCAATTACTACATTGCAAAATAATTTGAAAAATCCAATCTAATTACCAACATCATTCAGTAATTAAACTTTCATTATCTAATCAGTAGAATCAATAGCTAATATCCTATATCCTTGAAAAACTATGTTACTACAAAAGTTGTGAAAATAGACAGTGCTAATATGAAGGAACCACAATATATACATACCTCTAAATTGATTGTCCATTATTATTATTATTTTAGGGACTTTAATTGTAGACAAGAAATAAGGTTAGTTGATTTTCTCACCTGATCTTCTGCTCTTCGTCACACTGTATATGTATGTCCTCGCAAACCCTTTGTTCTCTTCTTCTTCTTCTTCTTTTTTTAATCTTTCTTATTTATTTATTTGTTTACTTTATATACTAAAAATAATAAATTCTATTAACTTATTTTTAATAAATAAGATAAGTGGTATAGATTTTGAAATAAATACCCACTTTAGCCCATAACTTAAATTAATTATTCAAAATTACCCCTCAACTTAAATAATCAAGGTATCATATTGTCCAAAATACCCACTGAAATTTTATGAGATAAATTTTTTATAAATAGAAAGCTCTAGTACTCAAAATGACCTAATGAGTCATTACAGATACTGAGCAAATAGGGTAACATATATCCCACAGTCTTTGAAAAATAAAGTAACCAATCAGTCTAACATACATTAAAATTAAGTTACGGTGATTTAAAATGAAAATCAAAAATCTTATACAAACTTACGGTGAATCTTCCTTTTGTCTTGGAAGCTGACCAGTAAGCATGTTGATGTCAAGTTTATCAGTCACTTTCTAATTCTTGTATATTTAGGAGTACTTAGTAAATAAGCCGGCTTCACATAGAATTTGATTATGCCCAGATATAAGGGTAGAATTGTACAAAACATCTCAGCAATATTAGACACTTCATAGTTTCTGCCCTTTTAGGAAAAGAGTCATACACATTAAGACACCTTTCTACAATATTGGACTCAATCAAACACCAATGATGATTTTCCTTGAGATTTATAGGACATAGAACAACATCAACAGTGTCTCAAGAAACAACACCTAAACAAAGTGAAAATGACTAGTGTCAAATCAAAAAAGTAACCAATTTCTTAACACAATATATAAAGAAATATATTTTACCTATCAAAGAAGACTCACATATATAACAGCCACAGGATCAATTACTTTTACAGTCAATTCTATTTTGTCTTCATGACACGCAACCAACTTGAAGAATATTTGTTTAATTTTTGTCTTAAAACAACAATCAATAGTAGTGAACTTCACACAATTTGATCCATACTTGCTCTTCTTCCGCAAGTAATACAAAATTACAATAATGCGCTGTAAATTTTATATCCAAATTAATAAAATATAAGCAAAAGTAATTTGATCCATACTTGCTCTTCTTCCGCAAGTAATACAAAATTACAATAATGCGCTGTAAATTTTATATCCAAATTAATAAAATATAAGCAAAAGTTAAAGTCATATTAACTAGAACAATGTGCTATAATAAACAAAAGTTAAAGTTGTAAAAACTAACCAAATCAGTCCACTGTTGTCCAGAATGCGCCAAATTGTAGAACCATTTCTTCTCTTTGATCAAAATAATACCCAAATCAAGTGGAGGCTTAATCTTCTGAGCAGCAACTACCTAGGGGAATTTTCTTCTGCCCAATTAAAAAAAACACAAGTTAGCTACATTCAAAAATAAGTAAACACAAAAGTTAACATTTAAAAGTTTACCAAATAGACCTCTTCTTTAAAATTCCTTCACGTAGCCAATTTGTGAAGGAACTGATCAAATTGCTATCAATATCTACCCCAATTTCAGTAGAAAAGGGTGCTTTATCCCAAAAAATGACAGGACAAAGAATTAGTAGTGCCAGAATCAAACTCTTATAAAAATGGCAATTTAAGATGCTTCCCAAGATGTATCATTCGACTTTCTTGTTTAGGTGTAACTGACTTTTTAGTTGCATCCTCTAATATTTGAGTCAAATTTTTAGGGACTTCAAAATCATAAAGTGGTGAAATTGATGTTTTTCTAACTTTGGTTGCATTACCTTAGTCAGGTAACTTAGCAAAAATCTCATTCAACTCTATTTCAATTAAATCAAAAATATCGTTCAATTAAATCATATATATAAAGTACAATAAATCAATTAGTTGTGGATTTTATTTAAAATCTGCATCATCACCAGTTTTTTCCGTATTCACATCTCATATACTCACATCATGTATGACAAAAAGTATATTCACTCTTAGACAGAATGTGTTATATATATTGTATTATACAGGTATTTTAATATGATGGTAAAATACCTCCTTTACCATCATCTCTAATATCAGTTAATATAGATGCAACTATAACTTCCTCGTCATTCTTACTCAACACTAGAGTATCTGATACAGACTTGGAAGTTAAAATTAAATTTACAGTAACAAACACAAAAAAAAATGTATTATAATCGTATTCACTTGGCAAACTTGGCAGCTAAAATGTATTATAATATATATAAAAAATATATATATAAGGTTGTAGTATCAGGCACAGACTTGACAACTTAAAAAAATGTATTATAATTATATAACAACAATATAAAAACATATATACCATGCACAAGGCCTTGTTCAGTGTCTTCTCTGTTGGCAGAAGTGCCAACATCTTTTTCTCTACTCCATGGTTCTTCAAAAACTTGTTCAGTATGAAGACTCTCATTTCCATGTTGCTTATTGAACAACAACTTCATATCTCGTAACAAATTGGAATGAGAATCAACTATGAATTTTTTAAACTCTGTCAACTTTCCATCAACTTTTGCTTCAAGAGCTTCCTGGTTACTATTTGACTATATAAAAAAAAATTATAGTCAAATTGAAAATATTTTTCAATGGAGCTTATAAAAGTATTTGAATTACAACAATATTATAACTGAAATGGTTCTATAGGAGATTACCTTTATAAACTCCATTTTCAATTGTTTCACCACTTTTAGCGATTCTTCTAGAACTTGATTAGAACCAGTTGACGCATTCTCATTCATAATATCCAATATTCTCAAGTTGTAATCCCTTTCGTCCGGCAGCATAAACTTTGCAAGTTCTTCATTAGAAGCAGAAATATTTGCAAGCTGAAAAATTAAAGCAAACAGAAATGAGATTATCTAAATTGTCCATGCAAGATTATATTATAAATGAATTAGAAATATATTATGAATGTATGTTATATAAAATACCTTGCGATTTGTCATATCAAACATCAGCTTATCCACCTTGTTTTGCCTTGGGGATTCAGCAATAACTTTTCATCTTAATACTCTGGGGATTGCATCATTTGATATATGAATGATAATACTTTCATCCATAAAAGAACAACACTCCTATATCCATGTTTGTAGAGCAAGTGAAAAATCCCGTAATCAATAATATTGTGTACTAATCTTAAGGCAATGTCTAATACTATCCAACAATGCATAAAACACATCAATACTCCAAGGATATTCATTAAACAACCTGGTCTCAACCAAATAAAAATACTTCTTAGGAACAAGTTGTTCACTGTTCTCGTAAGAGAATAAAAGCTCCTCAATAAAGTACAACACAACAAATTTAATAACGTTAGGATTGCCAACCCATTTTGTAGACTGAAAAACATTTCCAATAACATTTTTCTCAACAACCTTTTGTCCAGGAAAGTATTCCACCATTAATTTCAAAGGCTCTTCGGGATCATAACCAATATTGCAAGACCCAACACACCTTAAACCACTAACAATTTCAAATTCTCTTAACCCAAAAAATAGCTTTTTTCCATTAACTTTAATACCAAAAACATCTTTTGATGTAAAATTTAACTCCTTCTCAACTAAATAATGTATAAGTTGCAATTGAGTATTCGCTTTGGGCATATCAACAAAACAACCAAAACATGTATCTTGAAAAGCTTTAAACTGCTCAGGAGACAACTTATCTTTAATTATGTCGATGACTGCATAGTTTGTATAAGTCTTTCACCAACAGGTAACATAGTTTTTCCCAGGCATCTTTCAAAACTTGCGACTCTGCATTCAAAAGACAAGTACCTTTAAAATAAATAACAACTAACAATGCTAAAAAAACTGAAATAACAAAAAAAAGCTCATATCAAAATCATCCATGTTATCAACATCGTTTGAGGGCTGATTCCTCCTCTGTTTTTTCCTAGAGCATGAAGTCTTGCTCGTTGACTTTGGAATAGAAACATCATCCATGAAGTCATTGTCATCATCAATAATTTTTTTCTTCCGCTTATTAGTTTTCAAACTCACATTATCAATATATTTTTTTGTCACTCTTTTTTCTCTTTTTTTGGCTGAATTTCACCATCACTTTTTTTTTTCTTTATCAGATAATACATTAGGCACATTAGGAGTAGGTTGAGAAATCCCTAAATCAAAAGATGGTTCATCACTGTTCAAACCACCACCAGAACTAGTACTAACAACATTCACTGCGCTAATATTCCTAAGACTTCTTCTGTTTACTTTCATAGCAAGGGTTTCCTGTCCTGTATTCACATCAACAATAAATTTGACAAAAGTTGAACCCTCAATTAAATGAGGATTCTGAATTCTATCACTCCTCCTCGGTGTTGATGTTGCACTCATAACAGAAGAATATAACTGTAAAATCATGAAAAGAACATAAATATTCTCAACAAAAAATTATACGAATTTTGAACAAAAATAAAATCATTCAATACACAGAAATTAATACGAAACATATAAAAATCGGTCTCTTCAACAAGTTTAAAGCATAAAACACATCAAATTTTTTGATTTTTTTAAAAAAAAATTTAAAAAAAGGGATTGAACACCTAGTGAGCACAAAAGATCGTAGTAATGGTAGAGATGCGTACAGTGAAAAGCGTCTAAATGTCGTTTGATCGAAGAAAGAGGAGAAAAAATATTTCTTCTTCTTCGTGTTTTTCGTCTTATAAGCGTAACCAGAGAAATAATAACTTAGAGAACAAGTTTATTTTTGTTTTGAAACAAAAGAGCGAGATTTATAGTGGCCCTACTACCCTACTCTACCTCTTTTGTTATTAATTTAATAATAATACTATAAAACATAATTAATTAGAAGTAACATTAAAAAGTGCAATAACAGTAAAAAGTATATTACTTATGTAAAAGTTTTAAAAAAATAGCTTTTAAAAAGTACTTTAGAAACACTTCTAAAGTACTAAAATTTATTTAAAAAATAAGTCATTATGTGTTTGGGTAAAAGTGTTGTAGCTGAAAAAAAATTGGTGTGTTTGACACATAAGTGTTGTTAAGCACCTTTTTAATTAAAAATGTCTGATATATCCTTCAAGTTGTTACCATTATAAAAATTGATTACTTTAATGTCACAGTCCAACCCCGGGACCATGACTCGTGCCGATTAGGCACTTAAACCAACATTAAATCACAAAACCTTAACTTA
>JAOTQJ010081953.1:0-12514 GCA_025642045.1 Solanum sejunctum
TTTGTATGTAAAAAGGATGGCACCTTGAGAATGTGTATCGACTATCAACAATTGAATAGGGTGAAAATTAAGAATAAATACCCCCTCCGCAGGATTGATGATTTATTTAATCAGTTACAAGGTGCCAAATGCTTTTCAAAAATTGATTTGAGATCAGGGTGTCACTAAGTGAGGGTGAAGGCAAAAGACATACCTAAGACTCCTTTCAGAACACGCTATGGTCATTTTGAATTTCTTGTTATGTCATTTGGGCTAACGAATGCACCAATAGTTTTTATGAATCTAATGAATAGGGTATTTAAGCCATTCTTAGGTGTGTTCATGATTGTATTTATAGATGACATTTTATATATTTAAGATCAGAAGAGAACCACACAAATCACTTACAACAAGTGTTACAAGTTCTTCGTGATCGACATTTGTATGCGAAACTTTCTAAATGTGAATTTTGGCTAAAATTAGTGGCATTCTTGGTTCATATTATATTTGATGAGGAATAAGAGTTGATTCACAAAAAAGATAGAGGCTGTGAAAAGATTGGCCAAGGCCAATGACACCCATGGAAGTTCAGAGCTTTCTAGGGTTGGCAGGTTATTAAAGAAGGTTTGTTGAAGGTTTTTCTTCTATTTCTGCACCTCTACAAAGTGGACACATAAGGCAACCAAGTTCCAATAGAATGATACATATGAAAGGAGCTTCCAAGAGCTAAAAATAAGCTAACTTCTGCACCTGTGCTAGTACTTCCAAAAGGCATTGAGGGGTATGCAGTGTATTGTGATGCTTCAGGAGTTGGCTTAGGGTGTGTACTGACACACATGGTAGGGTAATTGCTTATACATCTAGAAAACTATAACCATATAAGAAAAACTACCCAACTTATGATCTTGAGCTAGCAGCAATTGTGTTTGTTCTGAAATATGGCGCTACTATTTGTATGGGATTCACGTTGACATATATACTAATCATAACATCCTGCAATACATATTTAAGCAAAAAGACCTAAACTTAAGACAGCGGAGATGGCTAGAGCTAATAAAGGATTATGACATTAATATACTTTACTATCCAGGGAAGGCAAATGTGGTAGCTGATGCTTTGAGTCGTAAGACAATCATTAATATTGGTGATCAGGTCATCTTAAGTCAAGGGGTGGCTAAAGATTTATGACAACTAGCTGGTTTGGGAGTTCGCCTTCTTGAAACTTCAAAGGAAGGTATTGTTATGCATAATATTGTGGAGTCTTCATTGGTAATGGAGGTGAAAGAAAAACAGTTCAAGGATCCTATTTTATGACGACTTAAAGACAAGGTGAGACAGGGTATGATAAAGGGCTTTGACTTTCCCCAAAATGAAGTACTTTATTGTAAAAATAGATTATGTGTGCTTGATATTAATGGACTAAGGAAGACGATAATGAAAGAAGCCTATCATTCCAGATATTGCATCCATCTAGGATCAACTAAAATGTACCATGACCTGAAGGAAATATTTTGGTGGGGAGGCATGAAAAAGGACCCTGCAAAATTTGTAGCTCAATGTCCAAATTGCCAATAAGTGAAAGTAGAACACTAAAAGCTAGGAGGTTATATGCAATGTATAGAGACTCCGACATAGAAGTGGGATATGATCAATATGGATTTTGCTACTGGGTTGCCTCGTTCATTTCAGAAATTTGACTCAACTCCATATGGGTAATAGTTGATAGACTAACATAGTCAGCACAGTTCTTGCCAGTCAAGAGTGATTATATAGCTGAAGAGTATGCCAAGCTATACCTTGAAGAGATAGTCAGGCTACATGGAGTTCTAATCTCCATTATATCTGATTGGGAGGCTTAATTCACTGCAAATTTTTGAAAGTCCTTCCAAAGGAGTTTAGGGACACAAGTGAATTTGAGTACAGCATTCCTTGAAGATATGTTCCGAGCTTGTGCATTGGACTCTAAAGGTAGTTAGGTAGACTATGTGCCACTTATTGAATTTGCCTATAATAATAGCTATCACTTGAGTATCAACATGACACCTTATGAATCTTTGTATGAAAGGAAATATAGGTCGCCAATTAGGTGGTTTGAAGTGGGTGAAATCACCTTACTTTGGCCAGATTTAGTACAACAAGTCATGGCGAAAGTTAGGGTAATACAACAATAGCTAGAAATAGCCCAAAGCCATCATAAATCATATGCGGATGCTAGGAGGAGAGGACTGGAATTCTCAGTAGGGGATTGGGTATTTTTAAAGGTGTATCTAGTGAAAGAGGTTATGAGGTTTGGTAAGAAAGGAAAACAGATCCCATATTACATAGGGCCATATCAAATTATTAAGAAGTTCGAGCAGGTTGCATATGAACTAGAGCTACCCCAAGAGCTTTCAATGGTTCATCCAGTTTTTCATGTCGCAATGCTTCAAAAATGCATAGGTGACCCATCATATTACTCCTGTTGAAGATGTGCAGGTTACAAAAGATCTCACATATGAAGAGGTACTTAATGCTATTTTAGATCATCAAGTTATGAAGCTGAGAAATAAAGAAATAGCTTTAGTAAAAGTACTTTGGAGAAACCAGCAAGCAGAAGAGATAACATAGAAGGCCAAGGACGCGATGAAATCAAAATACCCTTACTTATTTGAAGATAAAGAGGAAGTCCAACATGCAGAATTGGGACACTAATAGGTACGTGTAATTGAATACTTAGTGTGTTGTCAAAAGCTTAGGTAAGTAAAGGTTTAAACTTGGTTAAGCTATCCAATTATGCTAACATTTGAGGAAGGATGTTCCTAAGGGGGGAGGATGTAACATCCCATATCTTACAGTACTAGTACTATGCAAATAAAACGTGATATGACTTTTCAAATTAGCGCCAATTTTTTTAAAAGTGCTTGAATCTCATATTAGAGGGTGACATGTATGTCTAACGCTGAAGAGGGTCGAGTGTAAATAAGTTTTAAGTCAAATTAAGGAGATCATGACCTTAAACATGTTGAAAAAAGTGAGGTGCTTATAGAACTTAGAAAGCTAGTAGGTGAGTCACCTACATGCTTAGCTAAAATATGCTAGCTAAACAGAGATGAGACCCAATGCGAAATCTGTCCAAGTTCGATAATGAATAAAGTCTATGTTAAGTGTGTAACTTTAGCCTGTGTTTTACCATCATAACTGGACAATACGTACAACCCAAGATGAATAATAAAAGGGCCTAAGTACATCATAACTCACTTGAATAATTAGGCCCAAATTTAGTGAAGAGGAATTAGAAAAATGGGCAGCCAATGCCTATCAACTTTGAGACCCATTTAAGCCCAAGTGAGAGGCCCAAGCAGATGCATCACCAGTTTACTAATATGTGCTAATATATGGTCAAAATCACAAGAGAAAGTTGGCCAAAAGAGTCCCTTTAAAAGGGCTTCAAAATATTCGCTTAAGTCATTTCACTTTGGAATAATTTTCAGCTTTCCAAAAGACTCTTTTTTTTGAGTTACTTCACTTCACAAGGCAGCCAATAAAAGCCTCTAGGGTTCTTGAAGGAAACCTGAATCTTGAAGGATAAGGTAAGTGGAAATATTCATGAATTTATTATACTTATTCCATGACAAATAAGAAGTATATGCTAGTTATGCTTGTGAATAAAGGTCGGACAGCATGTGCTTAGAAAGTTGTTGCACACTTACCTTTTTTTAGTGACTTTTCTATAGTTTGTAGGCTGGATTATGAAGAAGAGTGGATGTTTCTAACTTGGTTTAAGTTATATATATTAATCTAAGGTTTCTTCCTTGATTTTGTTTCACTTAACGATGAGTTTTATTGTGCTATCTTAAGTGTGATTTTGATTGGGACTTGGGAGCTGATGGATGGAAGGCTAGTGACTCACATCCTTCATGACTGCTTTGGTGCTATTTTAAAGTTGTTTATATATATATACGTGTTAAGGATAGTTTGGTTAAAGTTTGGATAGTTTTGAATTGTTGACGTTGCAATATAGGGAAATGGCATAAGGTTGTGCTACCTGATTACATGTCGTGTGAAGTTGGTGTGTGCTGTGAATTGTGGACTGTTTCAAGTATGTGATGAACCTAAACTAGGTTATATACACCATGTATAAGGAATAAGTAATAAACACATGTGCTTAGGGGGAAGGCATGAAATAACGTCGTTGGGTCGATGCTTAAGGGTTACTGCCCAAAGTTTATTTTTACATTAAATTGAACTGCCAAGAAGTGTTCCTTAGCTACTAATACCAGTGTTACTGCCTACTCTATTGTAGATAAATATTTGATGAAAAAAGAGGTTACTCTGAGGTAATAACAAGGTCATATATCGAGGTATGTAAGGCTACTCGATTTCGTGTTACTTGGCATGAAATCTAGATTCTTCCTTGGTACATAAAGGCACTTACCAACTCCAACACAACTATTTACCTTGTCTCCACTCTTTCACATATTCATATGCTCCCATACATAGTCACCTTCAAATCTACATACATACGTGGATACCAAGTTACATGGGTTCTTGTAGCTAAATAAAGTTCATAAGTTGTTTCATCTCATGCTCATTTCATTAATTATGTAATGTACTCTTTTCATTATCGTATTATCTTGTATAATTATTTGCATATCATATGCTACATCTACAGTCCTACAACTCCAATACTATGACCACCAAAAGAATCATGTAGCCAAGGTCAATCCTATCACAGGGGGTAGCCAAGGGGTGAAAGGTAAACTCGAGCCAGGGTCGATCCTGATATAGATTTACCACTAATCAGGTGGTCTTTTGTACTATGTTCACAAATTATACAATAAAGGTAAGTAATAAAAAGAACATAAAGTATAGGATCCCATAGTATAACTAAAGGAGGTCTCTTATCCTACACCAATGCATGTTTCATTTGAGTTCTTACTTCATATATAGTATTTCCTACTTTACATATTTAGTACACTATCTCGTACTAACATCCCTTACGGGGGACCTGAATTTTGTGCTGCAGGTACAGGTACTAGTAGCGCTCTCCAGTAGGAGTATAGGATATCCAACTGTTGTTGCCATGCTCCAGGTTGCTTCAGATCTTTGTGTGTCTAGAGCTTATATTTTTATATTGTATAGTTAGTCGAGGCGGGGCCTGTCTTGACCCTTTTTAGATACTTTTCCTTATCTAAAGGCTTTGTAGACTATGTAAAATAAAGTGTGGTCATGTCTAATACTTTAGACAATGTGGCCCCTATGGCCTAGCCATATGTATTTCCTTTTGGCTTGTTATTACTGCTTACTTTCTTAAAGGCATGTTGAATGAAGAAATCCCTATAAAATGTATAGAAAGTGCATGGATACAGGTTGGTTCTCCCAGGCCTTATCGGCAATGGGTGCCAATCCGCCTTAATGGGACTTTGGGTATGATACATTCAGTTTCATTTTGAATCTTTGTTAAGGAATTATTCTAAGTACAAGTTTGAATATGATTTATTTTACAAGTTATGACTTTTTGAACTAAATTAAGTTTTGATTATTTCTAATATGCATGGTCCATTTCCATGGGATTTTGACTTAGCACCGAATGAGTTATGAGTAGGACTCAGCCTAAGGGGTCTTATGTAAAGCTTCTAATCTCATAACTATGTGCCACCATAGGATTTTTTATTATGCCTTTTTAGGCTTTCTGACAAGTGGATCCATTTAGTATTTCCATTTTTGGAATTATGCCCTAGCAAGTTGACTCACTCTTTGGCTGATATGGAGTATGACATCGGTATTCCATATTATAGCTCATATGATTTTGTCGGTTATGGTCTTATTCCCATACTTATTTGTTTATGTGCTTCTCTATGCATTTTTATTGCATTACATTACGCTTTACTTTGGAACTGAATATATTGTTTAAATTTGGAGTTTGTCATATTGGGTAAGTATTCTTTGTCATTATTACTTGTTGCATTGCATGCCCGTATACTTAGTATATTCCAAAGTACTAATCGCATTTTTGCCTACATGCTATAATCATGTAGGGATAGTCGATCTACCTCATCCTCCTCTATGTGGCTAGATTGCTCGTAAAGACTTTAAGCTTTGGTGAGTTCCCATTCATCGGGAATAGAACCCTTATCTTCAATCTTTGCCATTGTTATTCAAATATTGATGTACTTTCATTTTGACTTAGTATTGAGGAGCCCAGACATGTATTCTTGGCTCTGTTTATTGTCATTGTTTAGAGGTGTGTCTGGACTATTGCTACACTTGGTATGTTTTAAACTATTTAACTTATGCTTCCGCTTATGGTTACAAGTTGTCCCTTAGTCTCATTCCCCATATTTCATTGTCATCAATTTGTCATTTACCATTTAAACCTATAATGTGCAATTATAATTTAAGAAGCTTGTTTGGGGGCCTATGGGTTCTTATTCGCCATGTCACACCTATGCCCTAGTTTTGGGTCATGACACTCATAAAAGATACAACTTGAAAATATGTAATTTTCAAGAAAGATTGGGCTCCATGGGTGAAAGAACCCAATGGATAAAACCCACATAGCTCAAACTTGGGTTTTCTTGAGGTGAGCTTGAAGAAAACATAAATCTTGAAGTGAATCCTTGAGTTCCAAAGTTGAGGTTGAGATCTTTAGATTTGAATGAGAGAATTGATAAAGTCTTAGAGGTGTTTGAGAGAGGTTTTGTCAGATATAGATTTGAAAAATGGCTAAGCAGGGTGATTTCACATTTTAGTAGGCATGGGGCTATGACCCCAATGCCCCTGGGTGCATAGAAAAATCTAAGGAAACTTTTGTAATAGTCCGCGACGCGGACCCAACATGAAGGAATATGTAACACTGCTCTGCGCCCCTGGCGTGTTGCAGCCAGGGCATCGATGGTCTTTAGAAATCAAAAATTAGAAAAAGTTATTTTTTGCTATGGGTCCTTTAAAATCTGGATTATACCCATTTTCCACTCAATTTTGCCCCCTTATCAAGAATACAAAATCGAATTTTCGATATCACTCATGAATTTTGAGATATTTGGATATAACAATTATGAAAATTTTTAAAAGCACATTTTGGGGCATTTCATGATAAATCGGCTAGGCAGGTTATTCCTCCTCTCCAAATCCCCACCCCAGCTAGTAGAGTGAAAGATTTAACCTGGATGGATCCTTCAGAATACTATTGTTCCAAAGCTAATGAGGATACCCATGAATTCATTGATTAAATATCAAAAGTTCTAACCATTATGGAGGTGCCCTTAGAAGAGTAAGCTGAGCTGGCTGCTATTTGCAGGGGGGTGGCTCAAGTGTGGTACACTCAATGGTTGACCAAAAGAGTTGGTAATGACGAAGATAGTTGGGAAGAGTTCAAGTTTGCTTTCCTGGATCGTTTCTTTCCTCTTTAGCCTAAGGAGGCCAAATTGATAGAATTTATCAATCTCAAACATCGTAGAATGAATGTACGGGAATATGCCTTGAAATTTACAAAGCTCTCCAAGTATGCTCCTATATTAGTAGCTGACATCCATGCAAGAATGCATAAATTTATTTTTGGAATTTTGACTTGATTATGAAAGAATGTCGTATGGGTACGCTTATTTGGGATATGAACATTTACTAACTCGTGACATATGTTAAACAGATTAAAGGGGAGAAGCTAAAAAGAAGAGACTATAGGATTCTAATAGAGTTGTTATGATAGTGGTTCACAAACTCCAGAAGTGGTGGTGGTAATGGTCTTTTCAACGAAGGCCAAGTCTCAAATCCAAGGGTTCCTAATGAGAGAGTACCCCCTGCCAAGGCATATGCTAGAGGTCGGAAAACTTCTCCTATGTGTGATAGGTGTGGAAAGAACCACACGAGTAGATATTTGAGGGATGGAAGTGCTTGCTTTGGGTATGGCACGATAGACTACAAAGTTGATGATTATCCCATACTTCTAAGAAGGGTGAAGGCCAAATGGCTTTGGGTGATTAGGGTCAGCCAAAGGCTTAACAAGGTGATTCTCTTAGGAAAAATAGGTTTTATGCATTTCATACAAGGTAAAAGGTAGAAAAGACTCTTGATGTGGTGACTAGTATGTTAAAGTATTTGATTTTTATACATATGCATTGCTTGGTCCTATTGCAAGTTTATATTTTGTGACACCCCTCTTGGATGCTAAGCTTAATTTGAGTTCTAAAATTTTGAGGTTGCCATTCTTAGTCTATACTCTCATGGGTGAGTCTATTTGCACAAAGGGTCTATCGAGGTTCTAGTTTCAATCTTGCATAAAGTCCTTCCATGTGATCTTGTTAAACTTGAGATATTTTATTTTAATATTATTCTTTGGATAGATTGATTACATGCTTCATATGCCTCTATAGATTGTAGAACTCAGAAGGTCAAGTTTCAATCAATGAGCCTATTCTTGTATGGGAGGGTAGTGACTTCGATTTTAAAGGTTGATTTATCTCTTACCTTAAAGCTTAAAAATTGATTTCTAAGGGGCGTATCTATGATATATTTAGGGTTCGGGATGTTGAGTCTGAGTCTCCTACCCTTGATTAGTTCTCATGATTAAAGCATTTCTGGATATCTTTCCCAAAGATTTTCCTAGTATTCCTCAAAAAAAGGAAGTATACTTTAGCATATATCTTCTTTTGGATACTCAACCTATATTCGTTCTCCTTATTGTATGGCATCAACGAAACTAAAGAAGTTAGAAGATCAGTTGAACGATTTGTTTGAGAAAGACTTTATCAGGCAAAGTACATCAACTTGGGGTACTTCTGTGTTACTTGTGAGGAAGAAGGATGGGTCACTTTTGATATATATTGCTTATCGACAATTAAATAAGTTAACCATTAGGAATAAATATTCATTGCCAAGGATTGACAACTTGTTTGAATAATTACAAAGAGCTACTCAATTTCCAAAGATTGGCCTCCATTCCAGTTATCATCAATTGAGGGTAAAGAAGTGCGATATTCCCAAGATGGCTTTTTAGACTGTACATGGGTACTTTGAGTTTGTGGTGAATTCATTCTAGTTGTATAATGCTCTAGCGGTGTTGATCAATCTCATGAGTCATGTATTCAAGCCATTTCTTGATATATTTGTGATTTCCTTCATTGATGATATTTTGATTTATTCTCAAAGTGAGCAAGAGCGTATCAACCATTTGAGGTGTGTTCTTCAAACTTTGAGAGATAAGTAATTATTTGCCAAGTTTACTAAAGGTTAGTTTTGGTCGGGTGAAGTGGCTTTTCTTGGCCATATGATATCCAATAATGGTATTAAAGTCTATCCAAAGAAGAGTAAGGCTGTGAAGAAATGGCCTAGACTATTGAGTCCTTCAAATGCTCAAAATTTTCTTGGATTGTCTAGTTACCATTGGGGACCCGTTAAGGGTTTTTCATCTATTGCTTCTCCATTGACTAAGTTGACTAAAACAAAGGTGACGTTCATTTGGTGAGATGAGTGTGAGAAGAGTTTTCATACTCTAAAAATTGACTTACATCAACTATTATTTTGATATTACTAGATGGCTTGGATGGGTTGTGGTATATTGTGATACTTCTTGAATTGGTTTGGGTTGTGTGCTTATGAATCATGATATGGTGATAGCTTATGCATTTAGACAGTTGAAGGTGCATGAACAAAATTATATGACTCATGATCTTGATTTAGTGGTTGTGGTATTTTCTTTGAAGATTTAGTGACATTTTGTATATGGGGTTCATATTGATGTACTTACCAATCAAAAGATCTTGCAATATGTATTAACTCACAGAGATCTTAATTTGGGGCAAAGGAGATGGTTGGAGCTTCTTAAAGATTATGACATGAGTGTTCAATATCATCTTGGCAAGGTAAATATTGTAGCCAATGCTCTTAGTAGGATATTTATAAGTAGTGTGGTTTCATGTCGATGAGACCAAGAAAGAGTTAGTGAAAGATGTGCACCATTTTTATAGATTGGGTGTTAAGTTAGCTGATTCTGCTGATGGTGGCATTCATGTTCAAAATGGGGTTCAATTTTCTGTGGTTGTTGATGTCAAAACAACATAAGACTTGGACCCCTCATTGGTAGAGTTAAAGAAGTTGGTTGCCAAAAAGAAGATAGAGGTCTTTTGTTATGGGGGTGGTGTGCTTAGTACCAAGATCGATTATGTGATCCAGATGTGGATGGTCTTTGGGAGGTGATTGCCTATAACTCTTTTTATTCTATATCCGGGATCAACCAAGATGTATCGGAATTTGAGGAAAGTGTATTGGTAGCATGCTATGAAGATGATGATCATCTACCACTTATTGAGTTCGCCTCAAATTGTTTTCAAATGCCCTAATTATCAACAAGTGAAGGTGTAACACCAAAGGCCTAATAGTTTGGCTCAAGACACTAAAATTCCTACTTGGAAATGTGATGATGTGAATATGGACTTTGTAGTTAGATTTCCCCGTACCCAAAAGCAATTTTAACTCTATTTTGGTAATTGTTGATAGAATGACCAAATTAACTCACTTCTTATCGGTGAAGACTACTTTTAGTTCCAAGGATTATGCCAAGATATATATCCCATAATTTGTTAGATTCTATATGTGTGACGATATTTATTATATCAAATCATATTACCCAATTTACTTCTTACTTTTGGAGATCATTTTTGAAAGGGCTTCCTACTAAGTTGAAGTTGAGTACCTTTTTCCATACTCAAATTGATGGACAAGTTGAGAGGACCATTCAAAAGTTGGAGGACATATTGAGGGCTTGTTTATTGTAATTCAAAGGAAATTAAGATGATCATCTACCACTTATTGAGTTCGCCTACAGCAACATTTATCATGCTAGCATCAGAATGGCATCGTTTGAATCTTTATTTGGGAGAAGGTGTAGATACCCTGTGGGATGGTTTGAGATAGGTGAAATGGCATTGATTGGCCCGAACATGGTGTTGGAGACTATGGAGAAGATAAAGCTGATTTAGCAAAAGTTGAAAATGGCTTAAAGTCATCAAAACTCTTACAGGGATGTTAGGAAGAGGGATCTTGAGTTCCTTGTTAGCGATTGGATATATGTGAAGGTTTCACTTATGAATAGTTTGATACATTATGGTAAAAAGCGCATGTTAAGTCCCTAGTATGTAGGCCCTTATGAGATTGTTAAGTGGATTAGTAGTGCGACTTATAGATTGAATTTACCTTCGGATATGAGTTCTATGCACCCGATTAACTATATGTCAATGTTGAGGAAGTTGATTGTTGATACTAATACGATTGTGTCCTTGGAATGTAGCAATCCAACCTAGGGTCCTAGTCATCATACAGAATGGGATACCCGTAAGAACCACACTAAAGCCATCTCAAGCATTCATAGGCACAAACAATTAAAATGTTTATGGAAAATAAGGAAAAAGGGGCTATGGGTCATTTTAAGCAAATAAAGTAACATTAAAATGAAATATGATTGCTAATATTCTTTGTCCATAAGCATACTAACTACTACATCGATGATTGAACTGATAACAGTCGATTTTTATCAAATTGAAAAGGCTCCATAATTATGAAATGTAGAAAGTAAATGCCTCAAAATGTCCATAAATACATTGTCTAAAATACAAAATACAAGCTAGAAAAGAAAATGGTAGAGTCCCAAACTAAGGGTCCACCAAACAAAAGTGTTAGTGTTAAACGTTGAATACTAGCCATGAGTCGGTGGAGAAGTTCCTATCCTTGCATGGATAAATCATGCAGGCAAAATATGTGTTAGTACTTTGGAATGTAATAAGTATGTGAGAAGCAATGCATGTATGAAATTATTATGCCATCATTCATAAATATAACATATGATTATGTATGAGAAAAAAAAAGATACATAAAGCGAGCTTAAGCATCCATAAGTAATATGGCTCAATA
This sequence comes from Solanum sejunctum, assembly GCA_025642045.1. Lineage (NCBI taxonomy): Eukaryota > Viridiplantae > Streptophyta > Magnoliopsida > Solanales > Solanaceae > Solanum > Solanum sejunctum. The sequence goes on from JAOTQJ010081953.1 coordinate 11,863, forward strand.
TGAATAAGAATCAATGCATGAGAAAGTATATATAAGTCATAAATATGGGGGAGAAGACCTTAACTAATATAAAAGACCATGTGAACTACTACATGGAATCCAACATAACCTTTTGCCTTGCACAGGGAAACCACTTGCCAGGTGAAACTCTGTTAACTTCTTGTGCATGTTAATAATATAAGTGGCCTATGTGGATTAACTAGCCGAGCCTACAAGGGCTCCTATCGTGGCACATAGTTAGGGACTTTGAGATTTAGTTTTAATGGGTCATGCCTCAACTAACAGAATAAAATCTAATCCCAAGTCCACTTAGTGTTAAGTCCTCCCACAGAATCTTTTAAAATGTAACTTTGAATCATAAGAAGCCATCATAGTAGTATCTCAAACTTAGGAACCACGAAGTGAGAATTATCCTTTTATCTTGGGGACCTTTCTTAAATATCTTTAGGGCAATTGTCAACATACTTATATCTTTAACAAATCTTTACTTTGATTCTTAACTTTTAATGACCTAAGCATCATCATAAATCATGAAAGTTATACTTGAAACTAGGTGAGCTAGGATTTGAAAATTCAAAAATCATGAATCATATAAAACATGAGGAAAATTCTCTTTTTATGGACCATCACAACACGCACACATCATCATTAT
>JAOTQJ010081963.1:0-12513 GCA_025642045.1 Solanum sejunctum
TATAATATATGTGTGTGTGTGTGTGTGTGTGTGTGTGTGTGTGTGTGTGTGTGTGTGTGTGTGTGTGTGTATGTGTATGTGTGTGTGTGTGTGTTAACTTAGAAATTTTGGGGGTACTATATTTACTCATATATTTGGCACATTACTGATGTATATATTTCATTATTTGATGTATTTGACTCATTATTACTTTGAGATTATATGTATTTAATTTTTATTAGTGTATTCAATTAAATATATATGTATTTGACAAAATATCCGCATAATCCATGTATCTGAATAATAGTTGATGAATCTGAATCAAGAAGTGTAAGCTTTGCTGCATCACCAAAAAGAAAAAGAGAAGAATTTTATTTTTTTTAGAGTTATGATATGTTTCGATTTTATAAATTAGACAAGCATTATTGGACATCTATTATTAGTATAGTAGATAAGTAAAAATAAAAATAAAAAGTAATTTAATTATCATAAATGATAAAGTGTAAGGATCTATATTTTTTACGACCTCAATAGAGCTTAAAAATTTGAATTTAGAAAGTTTTGGACCAAGATAATGCTCCACAGAAGCCTACACAGTTAGTGTGAGGCTATACGGATCGTGTAGAGCTTCCTTGGAGTGTCCCTTGGCCTTGTATGGTGTATGTGGGCTTCAACATGAAGTTTGGGACTAAGGCATACCACATATAGGACCCACATGGGCCATGTGAGGCTTCAGGACTGTGTGGTGGGTCGTGTGGTAGCCTTAAACTTCACAGTTTTGAAGCCTAGGCATGTCATATGGATCGTCTCATGGGCCATATGACCCCTCCCAATCTATGAGGTCCCCCCTTGTATAGGTGCCGGAGTGGAAATTTTCTAAGTATTGGATCACCATCTTAGAACTTTATTGTGAAGAATTTTCTAAGTGAAGTGGTACGGAGCAGTACACGGTCTATATGGCTTGGTAAGAATCGTGAGACCAATCGTTTGGGTGCTTTTGTTGGATTTTTCTATATATAGGATCTTCAAGCTCAAGCTAAATTCACTTTCAAACCTTCAATTCAAGCTTATTATGTGGTTTAGGGCCATGAAGCTCTCCTTCATCAAGTCAAGTTCAAAGGAATTCCATCGGCTTAGCTTTTTACAAGAATCGATAGAAGGATCAACTTTAAATGGTCATATCTCTTAGAAAAAAGGAACTGTGTGGCCTACGACCTATCAAATTGAATCTCTTTGAATTAGCTTTCCAATGTATCTAGTTTCATCTCATTCTGATTTCGGATCAAGAAGTTATGCCCATTTTTGTAAAGCCCGTCTATGCAGTTTTTTCTGAGAATTGACTAAGTTAGGTATTATGGGAGGGTTTCATGATCCGTGAAACCTTGTACGAACCATGAGATCCTTCGTGGGACCCCTGGCAAGAAATGTTATTTTGATTCCTTAATGATTTTTTGTAATTGTGGCTTCTCCTAATGGTCTTTTATGACTTCTTATGCTATCTTAAGACCTCCAAATGGCCTAAAATCTATTCCTCTCACTTAAATTCATTCCTCACATTTAAAATTCTTTCAACTCTCTCTTAAGAACTCTCTTAAAGGACTCTTATGAATATAAACTTGGGAATCAAGTAAAAGCTTATTCTTCTTCAAAATTCTTCTTGAATCTTCTTCAATAGCTAAGGCATGTTGGTTAGATTCTTGGTCTCTTTCAACCAAGAAGACCCAAACTCTTTTCAAGTGATTTTCATGAGTTTTAGCTTACTTTAAATATGGGTTTTCAATATTATTATTTAATAAAGTAATTGATATATGGGCTATGTTTATTTATTGACTTTAAAGTGAATTAAGCCCTAATATGATGAAATGCATTATAGTTATGAATTTATGAAAGTGCATGTCCCTTTTAAAGCTTGATTTGTGCTTGTGTAATCTATATTATGATTTAAATGTGAATTTTACTTATGCCTTTACGTGAATTTCTTAACGTATTGTTGATTTAAGTTTGAATCTACATTACCTATGCTATTTTTATCCCATTCATAGCATACACATTCATGAATATTGGATTTATGAAAATTATGAAGTGGGTTAAGCCCAATTATGTTTATGTAAATGATTTTGATAAGATATTGGTTATGACAAGAATGTGATCACATAAATGTATATTGTTTTGGCTCTTGAAGCATTTTGGGTGCTTGCACTATATTGTTATGTGAATGAGCTATTCTGATACATGAGTATCATGATTTTGAATTATGATTTGACTTTTGAGCCTAAATGTACATTGAAAGGATTTGAAATGCCTATTACCTCTTTTGAAAGCATATATATGTATAAGTATTCTCGTGAGATGTTTTGACTTAGCACCGATGAATTGGGGGCATAAGAGCTATCCCCAAGGGTCCTCTCCCTTTTCTTGAACTATGTGCCAACACAGGTATATGGTAGTCATTATCGAAAAGACTGGATTGTAAGAAATAGTTATATATTTTGATATGATATGACATATTTAGATATGAAAATCCTTCCGAAAAGCAAGGTCGTAAGAAAGGTGTCCATCACACCAAAAAGATGTGATCGTAAGGTGTGGTGTAGGTTACCTTTGGCAAGTAATATTCTTCTACCAATAGGAGCTCTATATCGGACTAATCCATGTAATAGCTCACATAGGTTTGATTTTGTCGGTTGTAGTCCATCCTCATTATATATGAGCGTTATTGCATTTTATGCATCATTGACTTCATGGCATATTGTTATATACTCTTCTTTGGATATACAAATCTTTCTATATTATGTGCCCTTGTCATCTAACATTGAATGCAAGTTTGATAAGTTATTTACATTACATGATCACATACTTAGTACATTCAAATATACTAACCATGTAGGAATCAAGATTACCTTCCTCCACCATTTGACAGCTAGATTGGATTTGAGATGTTTGTTCTGGTGAGTCCTATCATCCAAGGGTAAGCCACGATTCCTCTATCTATGAAGTCTTGTTTATGTTATCTACTGTGAGGCTAAGCCCGTGATATGTCTTAGCCTCCATCCCATATTATATCTAGAGACATTATTGGATATCTTTTAGACTCTTGTCGAATTTATTTATTATGTATTGTATTTGAAGGCTATGATTATGGTTATCTATTGGATATGACTATTATGGATTGACTATGAGAATTATGATAATTATGTATGATTTGACGTAGAAATGTGGAAGATCCTAAATCCTGTACTGCCCCCATAGAGTGAGTCATACTTACCCACCCCTTAGTCTTTATATGTTATGTGTTATATTAAAATCCATGTTAATTTCTTTCCCCATGATATCCCTATAGCGTGAGTCCTACTTCCCCATCTCTTAGAACTATGTGTTTGCTTTATGTATACGCTTTTGAACCGATGATGTGAATATATATGGATACGTTAGACTTGTTTGGACTCACGGGTTCCCATTCGCCATATCACTCCTAGACCCTAAGTCCCGGTCATGACATGAAGTGAAAGCATTAACTGAAATTAGTTTCTACTACCTCTATCCCATATCATAAGGGCACTTTTCATTTTACACGATTATTAAAAAAATCATTAATACATTAGTAGACTTTACCATTTTACCCTTCATTTATATCAATATACTTTAAATTTAGTTAGAAAAAATTATTAATACACTAATTAATGGTGGGGGTAAAATAAAAAAAATTAAGTCTGTCCTAATTTAGTAAGTGCCTATATAATATGAGACAAATATTTATAAAAAGATGCCCTCACAATATGAGACAGAGGTAGTACCTCCTTTGCTCTAATTTTGTGTTACCATAGATGAAAACATGTAGAGAATTTATGATAACTTTAATGAGTAGAGTAATGTATAATTTATAGAGGTTGTGTTAATTTGGTAATTTCATCAAGTAATTGATATGCGACGATATTTGTTCTTCATTAAATATTAATTATGAGATTAATGTTACTTATTTTAGGTGTTAATTACTTAAATTTACGTTAGTTTGCAATGTTATGCGTTTTACTATATTTAGGATTTCGATGCATGTATTTGTCTCCTTTGGATACATTTATTCAAGATACACAAATCAATTAGTGTGCCTAATAAGATGGTATAATTAAAAGTCATTAATTAATAAGTATATCTAATTAAGAAGTGTAATTGAAAGCCATCAATCAAGGAGAAAATCACGTATACTTAAGTCCTAATTTATCTTTATCATTAATTATATCTATTTCTTATTATAATTTTTAAAACATTATATTTATTATATAGAGGGAGTTATTTGGTAAAATTACTTCTTTGTGTCAATACAATAATGGATAAGTATTATTGGATGAATTGAGTATTTTATTGTTATATTGCCGATTGTCTGCATAGTTATTTCAAATTCATGATCAAAAATAAGTAAGGATAATTACACCCACAGGCCATTAAGAAAAATTATTTACACAAAAATTAACCATTTTTTAATTATATAAAATAGCCAATTTTGGATGTTTTGGCTATTTATTTTACAAACTGATTTTGCATTTGGATTTTGGCCATTTGGCCTTGCCACGTTCCTTCTTCTCCTTTTTTTTTCTTTTTTTCTTCTTTTATCGCATAGTTCTTTCTTTCTTTCTTTTTTCTTTTTCTTTTTTTAATTTTTAGATGGTGGGTAAATTAAATTTTTTTTGTCCATTTACTTATTATATGATATTTCTTTTAAATGTCAATGTTAAATTTTTTAATTTTTTCTTTTTTTAAAATTTTTCTCTTTTTTAATTATTTCACTTCTTTTGTGAATTTTTTTATTTTGTCATTTTATTATTTTTTGTTTATTCTTTTATTTTATAAAAGTAGAAATGCATAATAGTCAAATAAATATCAATATAGATGTATTACATATTTATTTATACAATATTGGTACACGATTATAAGTCATTTAGATAGTGTCGATACATTACATATCTATTTATATAATGTCGACATGTGTTTGTATACAATTTATACAATATCAATACATGTTTATAGATTATTTATATAAAATTGATACATGTTTATATATAATTCATACATGAAAAATAATATGATTATTTTTTTTTAAAAAAAGATTTTGTTTTGAAACTTCAACAAAATAAAATAAATTATTTTTAATAAAAAATAATATTGCCCCATTGTCATGCCCCGAGCCTATACCCTGGACGTGGTCAGCACTCAAAAATCATTGTTGGTTCCCAAGCGAACCACTTGGCTCAATTCACTTATTCAATTAGCGGAAGATCTAAAAAAACAAAACAAAGTACTCAAGTGGGTATGCAAATTCTCATGTAAAATAATTTTATATCTTGTATTAAAATAACTCAATATTTCAATTGAAATAAATAATAATAATTTTTCAAAATTGACTCTGAAAGCAAGACAGACTCTACTATTCTCTATCTAACTCAGTCTATAAAGCCTCTATCAACTCATAAGAATGTGTCAAGATATGCTCAAGGCTACCTCAAGACAATTAAAAAAAATGAACTAACATAAAAGGGTTCCTCCGAAAGTAAGGAGGTCTCACCACTATCTGCGACTGAACAGATCTTCAATGAAGTGCTTGCTAAGCATCTCTAAAATCTGTACCTGCATCATGAAATGATGCAAAGTCAGTATGTGGAATGTACGGTATGTAAGATAGCCAAAAAGTATTAAGAATATGATACTCACTTTAAAATTGAACCTTGAGATAGCTTAATTGACAAAAGTATGTCACGCAAGTAAAACATATGTTTTTGAACTTATTTAAAAGTTCAACTTAATATAAAGAAATACTAACTTTAATGCATTAATTAATGAACACAACTCAATATATATGAATAATGATACTCAAATGTTTAGCTCTGTAAATAGCTCAACTCAATTAAATATGCAATATAATAAAAAGAAATACTTTAATAAAGAAATAATAAATTTCAGTGTGTAAAATAATAAATTTTACTTCGTGGAGAGTTTTTCTAACCGACAACCATCACTATCAGCTTCATGATGATACAACGTTTTTCCCACGCTTCCAGAGCCATCCTATACTTTGCCAGGGTAAGGAACGAAAATTAGAAGAGTGGATTCATTCCAAAATTGGGTCATCTCAGTAGCGAGTGAGGAGTTGTATATTGGTACAATTATATCCTATGCTGGCTACGTAATTTATGAGTTCAAGCTATTATTATTCTCACTCATATCTGTGCTCAATACTACTCTCAAAAATATTAATTATATGCTCATACTTAAAAGAATGTTCTTTCTCAAAGTATTACTTTCTTCTCTTTGGAACTTAGCCCAACTTCACATTCCCTTAACTTTTCTCAAACTATCTAAAATCATATGCTTCATGCTTCACTATTCATAAAATACTTATACTAATATTTTTCTTGAGTTTAAAGCAATATATCATTATTCATAGATTTTTATAGTAACTTTGGGGTTTAACTAGTTTAACAATTAAAAGTGGTATCTCAACCTAAGACCCCAATTTAGTAGAAGATTTTTTAGTAAATCTCATACTTTTCTTCAAAAACTCATTAAATTATGCATCTTCATCAAAATATATTCCCCAACATATAACTCTTTGTATTCAATAAAATACATATATAATATTAGTTTAAATTACTCTTATGTTTGTGCATAGAAAAGTCATCGTCTTTACTAGAACATGTAAAATTTTTATTCAAAATACTTGTTTAATGCTTGAAAAATCATCAATCTCAATATTAAAGAATGTATAGGAAAGTCATGATCATCAACTTTCTTATGGTTCATGGGAAAGTGTCCACGAATGAAAATTCCAATAATATAAGATATAATAATAATTATAATCTTAGTGCATAAATATATCTAACTCAATGGAAGAGAAATTAACTCATTTAGAATTCTAGAATTAGGGTAAAACTCTATTTGAACTCAATTATGGAGAATAAATATGTGGGGCGCATGAATGAACTTAGTCCAACACTATGGGTAGCCTTACATACCTATATTACTATCGAAATTTGATGAGTATTAACTTGCTTGGAGAAAATCCTCGATCTTGGTAGTTCTTTTAAAGTGAAAGAACTTGGAAGGACTTTGATTGAAGGAAATCTCTTTGATTCTTGAGTTCTTGACTTAGAATCTTTAGAGTTCTTGATGAAGAACCCTACATTCTTGAAAAAGAAAAGTCAAGAAATTCTTTCTTGGGATTCTTGAATTTTTCTTCTTGAAATCCTAAGTTATGATTTAAAATTTTATTAGAGACGCATGAATAGATGAAGAAATTTGGGTTAGTTAGATTAAAACTCATGAACAATAACTTACCTTGAGGATGAATCTTGCAGGCTAATCCTAACTTGATGATTTTCTTGATGATTCTTAAGTATTTATGTTTAGGAATGAAGGAGAGGGTTTTTAATTATGAAAACTATTGTTTTATGCGTTTTAGGACCATAAATAGACTCCCAAAAGTTTTTGGATAAAAGTACCCTCAAAATAAGAAGAAAAAAAAATATTATAGCTTATCTAGTAAGGGTCCACGTCAAGTCTGTGACGCGCTCCGGGCGCAGACCTTTAGATAACTCTGCACTCCTTCAATAAAATGATCATAACTTTATACTCCGAACTCAGACTAAGACGAAATTGGATGCGTTAGAAATCTAATTCAATTATATTCAATTTGATATATTATGGATCACCTAACTCATTATACTTTAGGAGATATAGTCATTTGAAGTTGACCCTTCTATCGACTCATACGAGAACTTAGTTGTTAGAAATTCTTTGGACTTTGCTTGATGTAAAAGATCCCTTATGATTCTAAATCACATCTAGTATACTTTACATACTTAAAAGTTCATCCTAGCATATATAGACAACCTAAAAGTTGTTAGTTCATCTAATTTTTATAAAATCTTGTGTTAGTACTCAAATGCTAAGAAAGTTACTAGCTTAACTTCATACTAGAGGGTTCGTGTGAGCTTAGATCATCTCCAATTCTATTCTCATATTAAGAAATTGACTTTAATATTTATACTCAATTAAGAATCACTAACTAAAATCTTATATCATATGAAGGATGACTCAGTCTCAACTTTAAAAAAAATTAGGGTGTTACATTATCTCCCCCTTGGGATCATTCGTCCTTGAAAGGTAGATATCAAGGCAAAAATAACAATGTGAACTCTTCTTAAAACTCAATCCATCAATCAAACTCTCGACTCATCAACCATTACTCCTGTATTATCATCAACACTTCTATTAAGACTGAAAAGCAGGATCACTCAAAGGGTTGGGAATAAAATATCATTAGCATGATTAAATCGAGAAATCTTATTTGAAGACATTCATAATGAAGTACAATCTCCCTTATTTTTCAAAATTCATTTTGAGTCCACAAAACTATACACAGTGTAAAACTCAGGTCAAATCTCATTCAACATAGGTTTAGAAACTCTTAGATCTATGAGGTAAGATCATTTCTTATCTTGAACTCAACATGAATGAAAATCAACATAACGTGCATGGGACTAGGTCATGGGTATGGCACTCATACACTAGACAGGAATGAAATATCACTTTAATTGAAGTATAAGGATTATATGAGATGGACAAGGATTGATATCTCATTTTAAGCAATGTATCTCTATTGAAAACTTAAGATCTACTCTATTTCATCACCTTATCATCTCCCCCTTAGCTCAAAGGTCATCTCTCTAAGTTTGAATTATTCACCTTTCTAAGCTATACATACATATCTCTATACGGTCAGGGAATCATGATCTACAAGAATATCTTAAACTCTTTTATTATGCTATAGTTGCATATATAAAATAGCCTCTAAGACTCTCTTTGAAAATGCCACTCTTAACTTTCTCTTGTCTCTATGGAAATCTTCTTATATTTGCTACTCTTATTCGCGTACATAACATTTTCTACAATTATAATCTAACCTCTTCCTTTTACCTGCACCACTCAACTTTGGTGCTCCTATAAACTCATTTGTATAAGATTTAGACAGTTAATAGAGAACTACTCATCATCTATCCATAAGCCCTGGTTGACTCATTTATTAAGGATGACAAAAAATGCTTACGTCGACCTACTCTACGTTGACAACTCAAAAATATTGTCTAAATTTTTATAGCAGTCATAACTTAGAGCTGCACATATCTTTACACAATCATAGGTACACATTTCAAACCTCTTCTTATCTATTTAGCTATCCTCGTTTCACTAGTCTTACCTAAGGGGCACTTGTACCCTGCCCATACATTACTTTCCTTACAATTTAGCATCTTCATACACTATGGCAAGCCTCTTAGAGAAAATCTCCAACTAAGACTATCACTCTCACGATACTATCTCCTCTTTCATGCTACTCCTCAAAATTCAAGCTTAGAGTCTAGTACTAACACGTGCATCTATCACATACCTCTCTAAATTATACCAACTTACAACTACTGGGTAAATACTTAGGGAACATAAGTCTACTAAAATCTCATAGCGAATATTCAAAAAAGTACATCTCTTCCTTGTAACTCAATACACTCACCTATTCATTATACCTCCTTATCCTACTAAACTCATAACTCGATGAGTCTCATGAACTCTCACTTGAAAATCATAAGCCTAATTTAGATCTATCTAATCAGAAGCACTCTTTTTCCCTATTCAACTTCTACTCTTCACCCTCAATAGTATAAATACTATTACACATAAACATAAACTTCCTTCTAGTTTGAGCACCCTCCATCACATTCTAACAATAACTCTTCCTCTATACCTCATCATGAAAATCATAGGGTACTTACAAGTCTTATATAAAACTTATGGCAACTGATTCATCACCTCATTACTTACCTAATAGGTACATAACTCTAATTACAAGCCTCAATCAGTCATCACTCTTGCTATCTCATCCCATTCTTTCCATCATCATCCTTCTAACTATGGAGTGATTCAATTCTACTCATGGTTTATAAGACCTCACATCTCACTCTTAAGTGGTATCATTAAACTCGTTAGAGACATAAGTTCCTCTCTGATGGGTCACGTCGGAAGCACATTTCGAAAAACGGGTCTGGGTATGTCTAGAGCTAACTCAAATACATGATTCATATGAGTAATAGTGCACTCTTTCTAGTCAATTAACTTCGCCTACTAGTTGCCTTCTGTCAAACCTAGTGCAGTCTCTCTACCATTCTGATTACTCTATCGCAAGGGATCTCATCTGTAAAGGTTTGACAATTACTGTCTCTATCGCCTAATGAATGAGGCATAGTCAAAAGATTTAGAAAATTGCACAAATCATCATAGATTTCATAGAAATTAGCTCTATCGCACGATTCAGAATTTGAAAGAAGGAAAATTTTTCCTCAATGCCAATAGTCCCTCATTTATAGCAGTAGGACCCTCACAACCATAAATAAGTTCCTATAGACATGGCTTTATAGACACCCAAGTACACTTGAACTCTATGCTCTGATATCAAGTTTGTCAAGCTTCGAGCCTACATCCTGGACGTGGCCGATACTCAAAAATCATTGTTGGTTCCCAAATAAACTACTTGGCTCAATTCACTTATTCGATTAGAGGAAGATCTAATAAAATAAAATAAAGTATTCAAATGGGCATGCAAATTCTCATGTAAAATCATTTTATATCTTGTATTAAAATAACTCATTATTTTAATTAAAATAAATAATAATAGTTTTTTAAAATTGACTCCGAAAGTAAGACAGACTCTACTATTCTCTATTCAACTCAGTCTATGAAGCCTCTATCAACTCAGAAGAAGATGCCAAGACATTTTCAAGGCTACCTCAAGACAATTAAAAAAAAGAATGAACTAATATAAAAGGGTTCCTCCGAAAGTACAGAGGTCTCACCGCTATCTGCGGCTGAATAGATCTTCAATGAAGTGCTTGCTGAGGATCTTTAAAATTTGTACTTGCATCATGAAATGCTGAAGCGCTAAATGGCATTAGTACGTGGAATATACGATATGTAAGATGACTAAAAAGTATTAAGAATATGATACTCACTTTAAAATTGAACCTTGAGATAGTTTAATTGACAAAAGTATGCCATGCAAGTAAAATGTATATTTTTTTAACTTGTTTAAAAGTTAACTTAATATAAAGAAATACTGACTTTAATGCATTAATGAACACAACTCAATTTATAAGAATTATGATACTCAAATGCTAAGCTCTGCAAATAGCTTAACACAATTAAATATGCAACATAATTAAAAGAAATACGTTAATAAAGAAATATAATAAATCTAAGTGTGTAAAATAATAAACTTTACTTCTTGGGGGGTTTCTCTAACCGACAACCATCACTATCAGCTTCATGATGATACAACATCTTGCCCACGCTGCCAGAGCAATCCCATACTTTCCTGGGGTAAGGAACGAAAACTAAGAGAGTGGATCCATCTCAAAACTGGGTCATCTCAGTGGCAAGTGAGGAGTTGTATTGGTACAATCATATCCTACGCTAGATACGTAGTTTATGAGTTCAAGTTATTATTACTCTCACTTATATTGGTGCTAATACTACTCCCAAAATTATTAATTATATGCTCATACCTAAAAGAATATTCTTTCACAAAGTATTACTTTCTTATCTTAGGGACTTAGCCTAACTTAACATTCCCTTAACTTTTCTCATACTGTCTAAAATCATGCGCTTTATGCTTCACTATTTGTAAAATACTTATGCTAATACTTTTCTTGAGTTTAAAGCAAGATATCAAGATTCATAGATTTTTGTAGTAACTTTGGGGTTTAACTAGTTTAATAATTAAAAGTAGTATCTCAACTTAAGACCCCAATTTAGTAGAAGATTTTAGTAAATCTCATACTTTTCTTCAAAAACTCATTAAATCATGCATCATCTCATCAAAACATATTCCCCAACATGTAGCTCTTTGTATTCAACAATATATATATATTAGTTTAAATTACTCTTTTATTTGTGCATAGAAAAGTCATCATCTTTACTAAAGCATGTAAAACCTTTACTCACAATACTTGTTTAATGCATGAAAAATCATCAATCTCAATATTAAAGAAAGTATAGAAAAGTCATGATCATCAACTTCCTTATGGTTCATGGAAAAATATCCACAAATGAAAATTCCAACAATATAAGATATAATAATAATTATAATTTTAGTGTATAAATATATCTAACTCAATGGATAAGGAATTAACTCATTTAACGGTTTTATTTAAAATAAGGATAATTATCCAATTGGGAAATATTGTTGTGGATATCGTGTAATGTAAACTTAAGTATATATACGGTGCATGATTAGAGTATCAAGTGAATTTGGCGTGCATAATTAAGTTTGAGTCGAAAGTCCTCGATTGAATTAAAAATAGAAAAGTTTGGGACCTAATTGATCAATAGGCTAAGATGGACCCCTTATGTTGCAATTTTAGAAAGTTGAAAGTCTATAAATAGACCTTACACTTAAGTTCTTACTCTTGCAAAATAGAAGAAGAAGAAGAAGAAGAA
>JAOTQJ010082004.1:0-12512 GCA_025642045.1 Solanum sejunctum
ACAATTTAATGTTTGTATATTTTGCTTAAAATTTGATCGCCACAAATTTTTGTATAATCATATATAATATTTATATAAATCACGCGAATTATACAAAACTCAAATGGTAATTACAGTTAGATATTTATTGAGAGAGATAAATAATTCAAAATATAGCTATATTAACTAATTAATAAATATATATTTATTTATCTACGTAATTTAACCAAATGTCCATATTAAAACTAGTAATAGGGAATGATATATCATAAAATTAATGCTTTCAACCAATCTCAATACTTTTGCCATGAAATATATAAATATATGTCTAGTGCTAGAAAAGATAAGAATTCATTCTGAACCAATAATTTTAAAAGCTTGATAGGTATAATGATACTAGTTTAGTGTACTTGCTTTACATATATGTATCGTGTTAATTTAAAAATTATATATAAATAGTAATTGCTATTAAATATATGCAATATTCATGTATCAAAATTAAATAAATACTATTATTTTGATACAATAGTTTAATATATTATGAAACGATAAGGATGAGAAAATCAATTTTATTATTATAATGTAGATATGCTAATAGTTTATGAATGCATAAAGTAATAATTTGGAGTTGAATAGTTGGAGTTAAATAATTAATTGATTAAAATTTAATTTTTAAAAAAACTCTTAAATATAAAAAGAGTAGTTTAATGTTTCTAACATAATGTTAATTACTCTTTTTCTTTTTAGATTTATTATATTACATACTTTTATTAATAAAATATTTGATAATCTAATTAATTTCAAAGTCTTAAATCTTAAAAAATAAAAGTAATATTTTTTCTTTCCTTCGCAATCTAGACAATTATTTATATAAAATAGTTGTAGATCAAGAGTGAATTCTAAATATAAAAAAATTCTAAGTGAATCTTGACATTAAATAAATAAAAGAATAAATATTTGTTGAATTAAGAAAAAAATAGGAAAAAGATGATTTTGTCTAAAGAATAATCTTTCAATAAAGGACGAAAAATTCAAACAACATTTCCAAGAGCGATACAGATATAGATAAATCTAAAGATCAAATCGACTAAATATATGTCTTAAATTTAGTTTTTAAATTTTTTTATGAAATACACCAATACTTTAAAATGTTTGAATACATCTGTATGTTCAATCAAAAGATAACCACGATAGATTCCCTAAATCAACAAAAAGAAGATGTCTAAACCGACCAGAAAGAAATCTTTTTAAAACAAAACAAAAACCAAAGGAAGTATTTAAGAATGTCGTACAATAAACAAGTTGAGGTGTAACTCACCATCCAGGTAGGTGTAGTTAAAAGCACAGATCATCAACCAATTAAATAAAATAAAAGGAACAAAAACAAAGTGAAAAATTATTTGACAGATTTATATATTTAATTCAACAAATATACATATATAATTATCTTGTCTACCTTCTCTCGCTCACCTTTCTCCTCCCCTTCTTGATCTCGCTCGCCTCTCTCCTCCCTCTCCTAATCTTGCTTATATATATATATATATTTATGTTGCACATATACAATTATTTGACATATTTAGACATACAATTTGACAAATATGTATATACAATTTGCCTCTGTCGATTCTTTTTTGATCTCACTCGCCTCTCTGCTTCTCTCGATCTCACTCGCCTCTCTCCTACAAATATAAATAATGATTTTAGCAAACTATAACTATTTTTTACCTTATTATATTTCAAATATTTGTTCTTTTTGAAAAATTCTAGTTTTAATTTACCCTCGAGCAAAAAGGATATTTTTATCATTTTCTCATTTTTATATCAACCTAATAGATATATTTAATGACTTATATAAGCTTATCTTTTGATATAATTTTTTAATAATATAATGACTCAGTGAAGTATTGCAGACTTTTTATTCTTTCCATGTGCAAAAATGTGAGTCTTGATCTTCGCGGCTTATCTTTGCTCTACTAGACTTAGATACCAATCCAATTATCATATTGTCAACCCTTTCGTCTCAAGTAGCTTTGAATAATATCTGCATTGGACATTATTTGTCAGTATTTTTTTTAATTGAATTATTAAATGTTTACTGGCTGTCTATTAGTATATGATTCTACTAATAATTAATTGTTTGTCCTAAAAGTTTTTATGTTTAATATAAGATAACTTTATCACGATGTAGTGTTATGGATAAAATTGTTTCTTTCTTAACAAGAGATTTCGGGTTCGAACCTCGGTATGAAAAATTCCTTGATAGAAACTGGAACTTGATTTGAAAGTTGAATCTTGCTTTAAGTGTTAAGTTGGATCTCGAATTAATCGATCATGTTTAGGTTCAAATGTTGGAGTCAAGTTCTAAATCAAGTCTCGAGATTAGATTTTAGATTAAACATCGGGGTCGTGTCTTGATTTAAGTGTCGAAGTCACAGTTGAGTCCAAGATCAAATGTTAGGTCTTGGGCAAGGGTCGGTGTTAGGTCTTGGGTCTCGAGGTCGAATTTCATTTTGATCAGCATAACAAAACATTCCTTTTGGAACGTAGAATAATTTAGACTCAAATTTCACTTAATTTCATCAAAAATCTGCCAAGATATCAAAGCTCTAAGTTTTCACATATTTTAAAAACATAATCAAGTAAAACAATAATTTTACCTTGACATACATGCCAAATCTCAAATTTGACTTCACCACAGTGTTTCTTGCGAAAATCGGAGTCACATAGCTTTTTGAATCTCTAAAATTAGAGTTATGGATCTCAACTTATGATTTTTCAAAGTTTTCCCTCAAATTGCTCTGCAACCAGCCTTTTATAGGCTTGGCAACACCATCTCATGCCATGTTGCGGGGGCATATGCGCCTGCGACATGCCCCCGCGCGTGGGCGTGTCTGCTTGCTGCTAGCACCATCAATTCTAAAAACTTCCTAGAGGCATTCCAGGATCGTCCGATGTCTGTTTTACGCAAATAAATAGTATAACCATATGGATTTCGACATTTCAGATCCAATTATGTGGTCAAAATTTCCAACGGAGCATCTTATAGAAAAATGAGAGTACCACTTCTTTTCAGCTAATTTTAGTTAAAAGAACTGAGGCGGTCAAAATGCAATCAAAAGCCCCGCCAACTGACAAAGGGTCACTGTAAACTATTTTAAACGTTCGGGAGCTGACCATTCCATCAGATTTCCATTTCGAGCGCATTTAGTTTGATTTTTACAGAAACACACTTTATAGCTTCTGGTTGAACTTATTTTATAACTTTTGGCTCAATTTATATCGGGACCCTCCTGTAACACCCCATGAAATTATCGAAATGCTCCTAGAACATAATCGTGGGCATAACATGTCTTACCAAGCTCTGATGGGAAATCTGAGACCAAATTTACGATCACCACGAAAAATTGAGTGAGAATATGCCCTCGACCCAATTTAGAGCAATCACATCAAAAAATAATTTTTCAAAGTTTCACCCCAAATAGTGTTGATGCGTGCCAAGGCCGCGACGTGCCCTGGGCGCGGACCAACACTTGTTTTTTTTTTAAGTTTTTGATGTAAACTTGAAATCTCGAAAAGTCGCAAAGAACACATGTCCGCGCCCCTGGCGTAACGCGGACATGATATTTGCGAGATGGAAATTTATTCTTTTATTACTGAAAGGGCCTTTTGGTCATTTCCCACCCTATCTTAAGTCCCAAAAATGTGTCTAAGGGTTAATTTATTCGTATTAAGGGTTTCAAAATCCATTTTTTCTAATTCCTACATGAAGAAATCTTGAGAGAGAAGACAAGAAAGCTTGGGAGATTGCAAAGTGTGGATCAAGCTCTTGAAGAAGATTAAGATAATCTTCATTCCTGGTATGTAAGGCTACCCAAAGCATGAGATTATCCTCCCATGTGCCCCTTTGACTGTAGTGAATTAATGGTTGACAGTAATAAGTCTTGTTTACAATTTCTAAAATGTTATCTTGAAAACTATTTTTATTCTACATATATTTTCTTGATTTGATGATCATAATAGCTTGAACTACTTGCTTAAATGACTTATTTGAACTATTGTATAAACTCTACATCCTTAATAACCATAGATTACAAGAATGAACCTAGGGATTGATGTCTAGAGCCTTGATGATGTAAATGTGCTAGGTTGTTGTGATTCGAGTCTTGAATTGAGTAAGCGTTGATGATAATATTGATGGAATTGACTGAGAGTGAGACCCTTAGAGTCTTTAAGAGGTTGGACTTAAAATTTTAACAAAAGTTCCTAATTCCTTGAGTTGATAGATGACTAGATGAGTAGATGTTCTTGTCTGAGAGAGACTGATTGTACAAACATTCTGATGTTAATAGACTTATGAGCATGTCAAGTCATGGGAGGATTATTGAGCAACAAAATGTATAAGAGTGAGTCTCACTCGCACTCATTAACTACTTGGCCAACATAGGAGAGGATTAGACCGTGACAACGGATGTTTCCTCAGTCCTAAAAGAGGGTTTGACAAACTTATGGATCCACCGATAGACTCATCCTCTACCCTGGCAAGGTATTGGACGAATTTAGCAGCAACATCTTTTCATTATATCATCATCGGCTCATAGGTGATGGTTTTCGATTAGAGAAACTTTCAGATAGGTTTTATCTTGATAGTACTCTGGTATCCTCTACCTTGGCAAGGTATTGGATGAATTTAGCAGCAACATCTTTTCATTATATCATCATCGACTCATAGGTGATGGTTCTCGATTAGAGAAACTTTCAGACAGGTTTTATCTTGATAGTACTCTGGTGTTGATGTGATGGTATGAGTCTTGATTGATGTTGATGTGATTCTGTCATACTCTTTATCCTGAGTTGAGATGAGTGACTGATGAGTTGATATTATTTCATGTCATATCTATCTATACTGTCTACTTTATTCTATTTACATACCATACATTCCACATACTGACGCCATTTGGCGCTGCATCATTTTATGATACAAATTCAGTAGACAGAGGGCTTTAGGAGATGAATAGTTGATGTTCACAGACTTGCAGCCAAAGACTTGGCGAGTCCTCCCCTGCATTTGGAGGATGTCTTTATTTTCTTTTCTTATTACTTTGAGTTATCTGAGTTTGTGGTAGCCATGATTTGTCATGGTACCATCTTAGATTTATTGAAACAGAGGCTTCATAGACTTAGAGAGATGATAGGTTAATGTCGGGGTTCTTTCCCCTTTTTCTTTTTCATTGACTACCTTTACTTCTATTTTATGTGATGGATGGAAAGGACTAGTCTTGTGGCCTATGACCTTTATTTCTGACGTCGATGTGATAAGGTAGAGTGACCCACTGATAGTTATTTGTCATTTATCTAATATCTTCTACTAATCGATTGATTGACCGAATGTAATGAGCGCCATGTGGTTCGCTTGAGGACTAGCAATAGTCTCTGAGTGCTAGTTACGTCTAAGGTACCCTCCCGGGACGTGACAAACATTATATCGGAGCACAAATTTTGAGTGTCGTAGGGAGTCTATGAAGTCTTGCCTAATAAAATCTTGTTTATGGATATGTTATGCACCACACTTCATAAGCAGGAGGCTATAAGATATTAGAAAGTGTTGCCCTTCTTCTATGAAATAAGTTTGTGCGATAGAGTTTAACTCTATAAGAATCTTGTTCTAATTAGTGTGTTACACGTTTGCAGAATATGCCTCCAAAACGAACACAGTCATTGCCCCCTGCACAACGACAACTGGTTCCTACTTTAGAGGCAGAGTTTAGAGGAGCCATTACCATGCTTACTCAGCTAGTGGCCTCCCAGGGAAATAGTCGAGGTCCTCAGGCTCCTAGTTCCAGCTCACACAAGCCCACGGCTGCTACCAGGATCAAGGATTTCTTATAGATGAACGCTCAAGTGTATACGGGGTTGAAAGTTGAGGAGGACCCATAGAATTTCATTGACGAGATGTACGTGGTTTTGAGGGACATGCATGCCAGTGGGGTTGAAGGGGTTGAACTTTTCTCCTACCAGCTGAAGGATGTTGCAAAGGTCTGGTACAACCAATGGGAATGAAATGACCCCAAAAATTGCTCGAAAATATGACTCGAAATAATCAGAATTTTAAATTCCATATATCTCAAAATCCATTTGTTATTTTAAGAATTCAACTTCATATTCTTATTCAGGGGTCAAAATTAAGGAGAAAAGGGTCTAATCCCAATTTTGAGCAACCGTATCAAAATTTAAAAATCACATGGTGCAATTTCCAGTGAGGTTTAGGCGACACGCCTCTGATTATTGTGGGGACTATTTTTTTTAGTTCGCTCCAAGACTTCAAAGTCTTGGGCCTAAGTGTTCCCAAACATATTTTTATCTATACTTAGCCAAAATTCACCCTAATATAATCCTAAACATTTCTCAATACTCACTCAAACACTTAGTCATATTTTCACTCCCCAAACTCAAGTCCCAAATCCTCATCTTAAGCTAAGGTTTTTCTTCAAGGTTCTTTTTCAAGCTTCAAGTCTCCATCTCTAATCTTCACCAAGTTCATGTATAAGCTAAGGTATGTGAGTTTCTTTCATGGGTTCCTTTCATCCATGATACCCAAGCCTCTTTTTACTTAAATTGCATGATTTAAAGTTGATTTACAAATGGGTCTTGCTTATTTTGAAATTCACTGCACAGTTGTGACTATTTTGCCATGTTTTGAACTATAAATCCTTGATCTATTGTAAAATTTGAGGAGGGATTTTGATGTATGTTGCTTGAGGTTGTTGCAAGGTCATGATTAATGGTTTTACAATGGATTTTCTTGTATGATCTCATCTCTATATTTCATGATTTTATTCTAGCATTACACACCCTCTAAGTGTTTGATAAAATATTCGGATGTGGTTTCTTAAGGAGTTGAAGGTCCAAAGCATGAGATATGATATGAATGACTATATGATGATGAAATTACCTTATGTATATGATATATTCTATATAAAATATTGCATTATATCATACCCTATTCGGGGGTATAAGAGCCGGGTAACCAAGGTGGAGGTTTGTACTCATCAACTATGTGAGAGATTTGTACTTCGCCACTGTGGTGCAGATTATCATCAATCATGTGAGGGGTTTGTCCCACACAACCACCAAATGGTTTGTACCTTGAATAGCTAGCTTGGTCTCTTCTATACATATGATATCGTATATGCATATGAGTTACTTAAGCATATTTTACTTAAGCATTGATCATACATGCCATATTGTTATATTATGCCTATTGCTTAATATTATGCATTTTGATTAAGATGCCTATCTATTGTTGCATTGCATCCTGCATACCGAGTATATTCAAATGTACTAATACATACTCTTGCCTACATGATATCATCATGTAGGAACCAGAGCCTAAGTTGATCATCCTCTTCCACGTGGCTAGTTTGGTGCTACTCAATCTAGTTGGTGATCCCTCCACTTTGGGGACCTTAGTCTACGCTGCCTTGTTATGTATTGAGACACTCTTCTTTATGTTCTATTTAACTATGAGGGTAAGCCCAGTTGTTTTGTCTTGGCCCTTGCTCTTATCTATGTAGTAGAAGTAGTTGTTTGGCATAATATGTATCTATGATATCAGTTTAACTCTTGTCTTTTGACTATGACATTGTGCAAGCTATTCCTTAGCCTTTTCCCCCTATTCTTGCTCTTTAATGTTTTTATATGCTTCCATGACCAATGATGTGTAATGATAGTTAAGAAGCTTGTTAGGGGTTCCTTTGGGTTCTCCGTTCGTCATGTCATATCTAGGCCCTAGGCTTGGGTCGTGATAGGAAAAATAGTAGAGGTGAAGATATTGAGCCTGCAGAGTGAGAAGCTGCTTTCCTTGACCATTGATTTCCCAAAGAGTTGAGGGATGTGAAGGTTGACGAGTTCGTGAACTTGAAGCAAGGAGGGATAACTATTAAGGAGTACAGTCTCAATTTTATTAAGCTATCCAGATATGCTCTAGAGATGGTCCAAGACATGAGGGCAAGGATGAGAAAGTTTGTGTTTGGCTTGGGTAGGCATATGTAGAAAGAGCGCAAAGTAGCCTTGTTGATCCAGGCATGGACATATCCAGAATTATGGTGTACGCCATATAAACAAAGGAGGATAAGAAGAGAGATAGAGAAGAACAAATGAACAGGAAAGCAAAATCAGCAGGGCATAAGCCTAATTAGCAGAGACAGAATAAAGTGACAAGTCTTATTTTCAGAAAAGGTATTCTCATTATGCACCCTCTACAGCTAGTGTGCCAGTCCAATAGAATAGGTATGATTAGAACCAAAAGTCTTGGTTACCAGAATTTCACAGCACAGGGTTCTCAATCTTAAGCTAGTGTGACCCAAGGTCCGAAGGGAAAGCTACCTTGTGACAAGTGTGGTAAACTCCATCTGAGTGAGTGTTGTGTGGGCAAAGATGTTTGTTACTCTTGTGGGAAGATTGGTCACTTTCAATATGAGTGCCCGAAGAGAAGACGAGGTAAAGGGAGCAATAGAGCACAGTCTTCTATAGCACCCTTAGTTGGCAGTCATCAGAGATGTACTACTACGGATACAAGAGGCGGGACGAGCCATATTTATACCATGGGTAATCGTCAAGATCAGGAGGTAGCACCAAATTTTGTTATATGTATGGTTCGAGTCTTTACTTTTGATTGTTATGCATTGCTTGACCCGGGTGTCACTCTGTCTTTTGTAAACCCCTATGCGGTCGGTAAATTTGGGATTCTCTCAGAGTGTTTGCTTGAACCCTTTGCTGTTTCCACCCCTACTGGTGAGTCTATCTTAACTGAGAGGGTTTACAGGGATTGTGTAGTCACTACTAAAAAGTTGCAAAAAAGTGACGAGTAAAAAAAGCGACAGACTACGTCACTCCAAAAAGCAATGGACTAAAGGATGTAGTCCATCGCTTTTATATATAATTTTTATTTTTTTAATATTTTATAATAAAAAGTGATGGACAACGTCTACATGTTCGTCATATTTTATGGTGGAATTTTCTGCCAATTTGTTTAGTTTAATATATAATTATTTTTAATTTTTAAAAGTTGCGACAGACAAGGCAACCCCATCCACCGCTATGTTAATTATTTAAAAGAAATTTTTTTTATTAATTAATATACCAAATAACCCCAAAACCCTCCTTCACTTTCTTTTTCTCACATACACCCACCACCCTAACTCCATTTTCTCTCCAACCGCCGCTGACGCCACCCCTTTCTCTCTTTCTCTCTCCCTCATTTTTTGACACCGGTAAACTAGTGAACCTAGCCAGCAAATGTCCATTGCGAAAATCACTAATAATACTCCTGTAACAACAACAACAACAAAAGTTGCCCGTCGACCCTTCTTTTTCACCTTCTTCCTCGCTGGAAATCCATCGGTGAACCAGTGAACCCAGTCAAAAAGTCAGTGATAAAATATTTTACATCAGGTTTGAATTCATTTTTTACATATTATTGTCTATTGTTTCCTGTTACGCGAATTGAAATTGAAAGATATATAAATATGTGCTTTATTTGTTGGTTTTTAATTCATCTGCACCTAAGTTGAATCTTAAAGAAATGTGACTCTTTTTATACATGAGTTGAATCTTCACCTGTGTGCTTTATTGTTTCCTGTGAATATGTTGCTGAAGAAAGACTAGAAAAGAGATCTTTTCATATGTTTGCGTTTAAGGAAAAGACTCTTTTAATTTGATCAATTAGTGAGGCTAATCACTTTGGATTTTTGTATGTTCTTTGACTCATTTCTTTTATACCTTGAGGCTTTAGAAACTAAGAAAACTTAGATTTTGCTCTTTAGAAGAAGAGAAAGACAAGAACTAGCTAGAAAATTCTCTCTGATTTTTGGTAATTAAAGAAAAGGAGGAGAGAGTTTTAATGGGGGTGGGTGGGGGTCCTTGTTGTCACAAGATTCCAAGACTTGGGCCTCTTTCAGGTTTGAAAGCAACCCTTATTCCATCAACAACTCAATCGATGGGACTTGTTTTCATTCTAATTGTGACTTGAAAAAAGAAAGAAGAGAAGGAACTTGGAGTTTGGTGCGTGATAGCTGCTTAATATCCTTAGTTTCATACTTTTTAAAGATATCAATGACCAAAATGGAATCAATTGTTCTATTACGGAAGTTGACACAAGAAATTATAATTTGGTAAACTTACTTGTATGGTTTCATGGCACAGTATAATAGTGTCTTTGTGTACATTTGAATACATGTGAATTAAACCTTTGGCCTTTGACTTTGTGTTTGGAATTCATATACTTTATCATGTCTTCCTTGTTAACTTGAAAAGAATTCATTTTAATTTATGACAAATTTTATTTGATTGATTCTCCTTCTTTAATTAAGGAAAAGATTTCTCATAATCTCCTCTTAATTGATTCTCTTTCTTTCTATTTGTTTTTCTACTTGCTATATAATGTGGCCTTGAATTTATACGATTTTAGAAGTTGAACTTTATTTGTGAACTTTAATTTAAGATTTGTTAAGATTATGGCTTTAGCAGTGTTTAACTTGAACTTTGACTAAAAAGAACTTGAAGAATTTTAAGTTGTGAACTTTAAAGTTGAATATGATATAAAAATTGAAATTTAGAATTTTTTTTGAAGTTGAACTTAGATTTAATTTTGAACTTGAACTTTGAACTTTATTTGTGAACTTTGAACTTATATATAATGTAGAATTTGTACTTTAATTTAGGATTTGTTAAGATTGTGGCTTTAGTAGTGTTAAACTTGAGCTTAGAGTAAACTTGAAACTTGAATTTTAAGTTGTGAACTTTATTTGAATATAATATAAAAATTGGACCTTAGATTTTTTTTTTATTTTTTAAAGTTTAACTTAGATTTAATTTTGAACTTAAACTTTGAACTTTGTTTGTGACCTTTGAACTTGTATATAATGTAGAACTTGAACTTTAATTTAGGTTTTGTTAAGATTATGGCTTTTGTAGTGTTAAACTTGAACCTAGATTATAGTTGCAACTTAATTTTTAAGTTGTGAACTTTAAAGTTGAATATAATATCAAAATTGAACTTTAGGACATTTTTTAAAGTTGAAGTTAGATTTAGTTTTGAACTTAAACTTTGAACTTTGATTGTATATAATATAGAATTTGAAGTTTAATTTAGGATTTGTTATGATTATAACTTTAGTAGTATTAAACTTAAACTTAGATTAAACTTGGAACTTGAATTTTAAGTTGTCAACTTTAAAGTTGAATATAATATAAAAATTTAACTTTAGTATTTTTTTATAAAGTTGGAGTTAGATTTAATTTTAAACTTAAATTTTGAACTTTATTTGTGAACTTTGAACCTATATATAATGTAGAACTTAAACTTTAATTTAGGATTTGTTAAGATTATGACTTTAGTAGTGTTAAACTTGAACTTAAATTATAGTTGGACTTGAATTTTAAGTTGTGAACTTTAAATTTGAATATAATATAAAATTGAACCTTAGAATTTTTTTTAAAAGTTAATTTAGATTTAATTTTGAACTTAAACTTTGAACTTTATTTGTGAACTTTAAACTTGTATATAATGTAGAACTTGAACTTTAATTTAGGATTTGTTTAGATTATGACTTTAGTTGTCTTTAATTTGAGCTTAGATTACAGTTGGAACTTAATTTTAAGTTGTGAACTTTAAAGTTGAATATTTTATAAAAAATAAACTTTAGGATTTTTTAAAAAAATTGAAGTTAGATTTAACTTTGAACTTTATTTGTGAACTTTGAACTTGTGTATAATATAGAATTTGAACTTTAATTTAGGATTTGTTAAGATTATGACTTTAGTATTGGTAAACTTGAACTTAGATTAAACTTGGAACTTGAATTTATAAGTTGTGAACTTTAAATTTGAATATAATATAAAACTTGAACCTTAGGATATTTTTTAGAGTTTAACTTAGATTTAATTTTGAACTTAAAATTTGAACTTTATTTGTGAACTTTGAACTTGTATATAATGTAGAATTTGAACTTTTAATTTAGGATTTGTTAAGATTATGGTTTTAGTAGTATTAAACTTGAACTTAGATTAAACTTGAAACTTGAATTTTAAGTTGTGAACTTTAAATTTGAATATAATATAAAAATTGAACCTTAGAATTTTTCATGGAATGGGAGCCATAAAGGTCGTATTTATGGAATGGGTTCCCAAAATAATATACGACAACTCT
This sequence comes from Solanum sejunctum, assembly GCA_025642045.1. Taxonomy (NCBI): domain Eukaryota; kingdom Viridiplantae; phylum Streptophyta; class Magnoliopsida; order Solanales; family Solanaceae; genus Solanum; species Solanum sejunctum. The sequence continues at coordinate 12,185 of JAOTQJ010082004.1, forward strand.
AATTCGATTTACAAGGCATTGGATCATCACGTCAAGCTAAGGCTATTGACGAGACTCAGATGGCTATCATGAGTAAAAAATTTGAAGAACTTACACGTGCATTGACAGAATCTGAAGCATAAAGGGCCAGGATGTCACAGCCCAACCCCGGGGCCATGACTCGTGCCGACTAGGCACTTAAACCAACCTTAACTCGCAAAATCACATGTGGCTGCACACATGCCATGCTTTCTCCGTTTTTTTTTCCTATGTGGCTGCACACAGAAGACATGCAATTCATAGTTGCTGAATTTGGTGGTACTTTCTTCCGATTCTAGTTCCATGAAAA
>JAOTQJ010082076.1:0-12509 GCA_025642045.1 Solanum sejunctum
TACATTCAAGAGGTTGTTTGTTTACATTGAGTTATGGTGTCTATTATCTTTAATTGAGGTCCATCATTTACATCTAGCTTCTAGAGAGTGTTTCAGAGGGAGTTAGGCACCTAGGTAGACCTCAACAGAACATTTCACCCTTATATCGATGATTAGTCAAAGTGCATTATTTAAGTCCTAAAGGATATGTTACAGGATTATGTATTACAGTTTGGGGGATAGTGGTACTAGTTTATGCCCTTAGTGGGGTTTGCATAAAATAATAGCTACTACTTGAGTATTCAAATGGCCTTGTTTGAGGCCCTAAATGGTCGATATTGTCGCATTATGTGTAACGATCTCTAGTTTAGAAGTCCTGAGTATAGAAACGTTGGCTTGAAAAAATGACCTGAAGTCTAGGTTACGGGGCAACTTATAGCTCATAAGTTGATGTATGACCAATAGGTACCATCCTTAAACATAGAACATTGGGTAAAATAAAAGTTTCCAAGTGCAGGGTAACCCACAGACCAAGTGACGGCTTATAGGATGACTTACGACCCATAGATGGTTTTGTGATTACAACCCCAGACATAAAGGAAATTTGGATTTTTTAGGAAAGTGACTTACGAGTTATCAGATGGCCAATCAAATGGGTTACAACCCATATTACCCTTTCATGGGTAAGGCCAAGGAAATGAGCAAAAATAGTTGTGTGGAAGGACTCTATGAATTGAACCATGGCCAGTAAGATATTTCACGACCCATACTGATGCTTCATGGTTTTTAGTCTAGCAAAGTCAATTTTTAGAATTTTCAAATGTATCATCAGATGAAGGGACTTACCGCCCATAATCGGGGTCTTGTAGGTCGATCCCAGCAGTTTTAATGAGGGGTAGTTTTGTTATTTCCATCCTTTCTATTCCTATACTATGTCATTTGTGGGACGGGAAAGGGACCGTATAATAACTCTTAAACCCTAATTTCTTTGTTCATTCTCTCATTCTTTACTTTCAAAATTTATAAGGCAAAAAGGGGCTCTCAAGAACAAGCTAGGGCTAGGTTAGGGTTCCAAGATTCTTCCCCAATATTACAAATTCGTTTCTCTCCAGTTCTTACAAGGTATGTGAGTTGATTTATAGGTATCCTTTCACCTTAAAGTTCCCTATTAAGTATTTTATCTTTTCTTTTATTTCCTTAATTTAATGTGCATGCTTGTGATGATTTCATGATATTTATGTTATTCCATGATAAACATACAATTACAAATTATCTTGTTAAGTAAATATATGCTAGGGTTGATAGAGCTCCACCTAGAAAGTGGTCTCCTCATGCCAATGTACTGAGTTTTATTGGATTATACCTAGTAGCTCACATGGTCTTATATGTCGATTAAGGTTCATTCCAACAAGCTTATGGTCTTATGCTATGTTTCCACTTTATGTGCTCTCGTATGCATTGCCTCTTATTAATCTTGAGCCATATTCCTTATGCATGATTAAGCTTGCTTGTGTATCTTTTATTATACATACCCTTATATGTTGTATTGAATAATGATGGCATTACAATTTCATCCATACATTACACGTTACTACATTGTATATTCAAATGTACTAATTCATATTTTGCCTAAATGATTTAATCATGTAGGGATAGACACTCCTCCACCGACTCGAGGCTACTTTTCGATGTCCAAGACTAGAGGTTTATTGTGGTGAGCCCTTAGTTTGAGACTCCTTCTTTATTGTGGTGAGCCCTTAGTTTGGGACTTAGTCCGGGACTCCTCCACTCTTTCATCTATCTTGTACCTTTGCTTTGGTTAAGACAATGTATTTGTAGCTCTTTTGAGGCTATTACTTTATATGTTCTATTATAATGGATTCCTTTTTATTTGATGGATATTGACCGATACTGGTCCTATTCATTTATGATGTAGTTGGTATTGTATAACAAGTAGATTATACTATTTCCACTGCTTTTTAATGTTACGTCATTGTTATAATCGACCCTTACACCTTTTTCCCCCTATTTTCTTTCGCAACTGATTTATTTAATGCCTATGAATGTAGATGATAGAGATGGCTTGTGTGTACCTTGGGGTATCTCATTAGTAGTATGATGACTAGGCCCCTAGTTTGGGTCATTACAAACATGGTGTCAGAGCATGAGAATTAAATTGTTCCTCAGATCTCTATGCATATCCCATAGTGTAGAGTGTCATTCAAGGTTGTGATGTGCTCCACTATATTGAGTGAGAGGCTATGAGATGGTTTAGGAAATTCTTCCTTTTATTCTTATTCATCTCATTCCTTAGAGTTGAATAAGGTTTTTGCTCACTAATGGTAGGCTTTTGCTTATTTCTAGATCGTGCCGCCCTGAAGAGCTATCCATTAGTGAGGCATTCAAGAGGAAGAATTCCCCCTACTTCAGTAGGATGGTGGAGTGTCTCATGTCCAGTTCTGAGCCACATTAACTTTGTTAGCCCAAGCACTGACCAACCAAGCCAATTGGGAGGTGGTTGTTCCTCCTTAAGTGCCTATTCTAGCCATGAGAGTATATGATTTCATGCTAATGAACCCACCAAAATTTCATGGATCAAAGATGGATGAGGATCTTATTGAGTTTCAGGAAGCTTATCAAGTTGTGGCAGTGATGGCATTCCATCTGAAGAGAAAGCCAAGTTGGTGGCCTACTAACTCAAAGAAGTGGCTAATACTTGGTTCGAGCAATGGGCTGATGAGAGAGGCCAAAGAGTAGGGGCCTCTTTTTGGATCGATTCTTCTGCATCAACCTTAAGGAGGCAAAGGTCTAAAACTTCATCAAATTGAAGCAAGAAAGCATAAGCATGAGGGAGTATACCCTCAAATTTACCAAATATCAAAGTATGCTCCGTTTATGGTGATAGGTCCAAGAGTTCACATGAGCAAATTTATTTTGGATTTGCCTGAGCTGGTCCACAACGAATGAAGGATGACCATGCTTATCAAGGGGATGCATATTTCCCACTTGATGATGTATGCAGAGAAAATCAAAGAAGAGATGTTTCGTGAAAGGTGAAGGAGTCTAAGAGGGCTCGAGTTAAAGGTGGGAGTTACTTTTACCAAAGGGGAGGTGGTCACATTTCTAAGGTGGCCAAAATCAAAACGGTCAAGGATCCACCAACACTCCTCCTTACCAAAAAGAAAAGGGGCTGGCTCCCAAGCACCAAAGTCCAAATTGCCCCAAGTGGGAGAAGCCTCACAAGGGAAAATGCCTAGCCGGGTCAAATGCTTGCTTCACTTGTGGGAATCCCGAGCACCACATTAAGAATTGCATAAGAAGATTCACAAATCCTTATGACCAAATGGTCCAGTTCAAGGCACCCAAAGGACTAATCAGCTCCATGCTCTTCATGGTCGTCAAGAGGTTGAAGAAGCTCTGGATTTGGTTATCGGCATGTAAAGATTATTTGATTATGATACATATGCACTTTTAGATCCAAGATAAAATTTGTCTTTTATAACCCTATTCTTTGAATATACATTTCATGCATGTCCCGAAGTCCTCCATGAGCCCTATGAGGTGAGTAACCCTGTAGGTTAGTCTATCATAGCTCGAAGAGTCTATAGAGGTTGTCCAATTTTTATCTTGCATAAAGTGATTCCATATGACTTAGTCAAGCTTCCCATGGTAGACTTTCATCTGATTCTAGGGATGGATTGGTTGTATGCTTCTTACACCTCCATTGGTTATAGAACTCATAGTGTTAAATTCTAATTACCTAATGAGTCAGTTCTTGAATGGGAGGGTAGCAACTCTGTATATAGGGGTCGATTTATTTCTTTTGTAAATGCCTGCAAAATGATTTTCAAAGGGTGCATCTGCCACTTAGTGAGGGTCAAAGATGACACTTCAAAAGTTCCTTCTCATGAGTGACTCCTAGTTGTAAGTAAGTTCCACGATGTCTTCCTGGATGAGTTACTGGGTGTCCCTCTTCAAAGGGAGATAGACTTTGGTATAGACAGAAAGGACCCCAAAAAGTGACTAAAAATGTGCCTCAGAAGTGCTCATAATCATAATTTCCATATATCACAAAATTCATGTGTGATATTGAAAATCTAACTTCATATTCTTGATCAAGGGGCAAAATTGAGTGGGAAAAAGGTCTAACTCCGATATTAGAGCAATCATGGCAAAATTTGAAATTACATAATTTGAAATTCTAGTGACGATCCGCCCCCCTGTCGCGACGCGGCCAGTGCGTAGATCAATGTTATTTTTGGCCTATTATTTCTTTTTCAGTCCAAGATCTTTGGGTCTTGGGCCTAAACCTTCCCCTGTGTAAAAATACCTATACTTAGTTATATTCACCTTTATATCATACAAGATATTCTCCAATATTTCTCTCAAACACTTGGACAAATATTTAACTCAAAATCAAGGATCCAAAACTCATTCTGAATCTTAAGGAATTCAATCAAGCTCCAAGTTCTTATGTCAATCTTCATCAAAGAATTCTCCAAAGTTGAGATATATGGGTTTCAACCATTAGATCCTTTCACCCATGGTGCCAGACTTCCTTTTTACATAAATCTCATGTTTCTAAGTTGATTTTATTTATGGGTCTTCTATTAAGAACTTGACATGATCTATGTTGGTATTTCCTAAAAGTGTGACTATTTAAGCATATTTTGAGCTACGAATCTATGATCTATTTTTAGATTTGATGAAAGGCTTCAATGTATTTTGCAAGGTGGTATTATCAAGTGTTGGTGTGTTGATTTACTTCAAGTTTTCTTGCGTGATTTCACTCTTGAATTGCATGATTTTACACTAGCATTATATACCCACCAAGTGTTTGATAAAAGGTCCAAATTAAGGTTCTTTAGTTATTGATGATCTGTTGCATGACCTATGAGTCAAGTGACTTTATGGTGATGAAAGTAATGTATAAAGGTGTTGATTTCATGAAAAGTAGACATAGTGTTCTCATACCATGGATGAGGGGTATGTATCTCATCCACCTTGTTGGGTGGTGGCAATCTGGTACTACCAAAGATGAGGGGTTTATATGTCATCCACCTTATCAGGTGGTGGCAATCCCATACTACAATAGATGAGGGGTATATACCTCATCCACCTTGTCGGGTGGTGGCAATCCCGTACTACCATAGATGAAGGGTAGATACCTCATCTACCTTCCAAGCAGGTAGCATGCCTTGGATTCCATGTACTAAATTTCTTTGTTTATGATGATGGTCACTTTCTACACAGATAATATGTTACATATAAGCATGTTTTACTTCAAGCATTGTTCATGCATGCCATATTGATAATACATTATCTCTTGCTCACGATTATGCATTTATTTATGTCGACTGTCTGTTATTGCTTTGCATCCAATATACTTAGTACATTCAAACATAATAATGCATACTATATGCCTATATGATGTTACCATGTAGGAACCAGAGCTCCACTTGATCATCATCCTCCCCTACGTTGCTAATAAGATTTCTCTCAAAGCAAGTTGGTGAGCCCTAAACTCCGAGGACATACTTCTCTTGATTTATGCTATGTATTGACTCTTTTTATGTTTAAAACTTATGGCTATGAGGGTGATCCTGGAGATTGTCTTGGCCCTCGCTCCTATCTATGTATTAGAGGTATTATTAGAATCTTATGATATGTTAATGCTATACTATTGGCTTGTTATGTTTCTGTGGTATCAAAGATGTCCCTTAGCCCCGTTTTCCCCATTTTTCTATCTATTGTTCTTGTATAATTGCTTCTGCTGCCAAGGATGTTAATGATATATTAAGAGGCTTGTTTGGGGTCCCTTCAGGTTCTCTATCCACTATGTCATGTTTAGGCCCTAGGCTTGGGTCATGACATAGACCTCTTACCTTATACTTGGCCTATCTCAATCCCCCCTTATAGAATCACTCCTATAGAATTAAAGACGTTAAATTGAAAGATTTGTTGGAGAAGGATTTTATTAGTACTATTTGATCTCCTTACGTTGCCCTGATGTTATTTGTAAGGAATAAGGACGAGTCACTCCATATGTGCATTAACTACCAACAACTTAATAAGGTCACCATCAAGGATAAATATCCGCTCCCGAGGATAGATATTTTTTCAATCAACTGCAAGGGGCTAATCATTTCTCTAAGATCAATTTGAGATCCAGTTATGACCAATTAAAGGTGAGAAAAAGTGGCATCCCTAAGATGGCTTTCTAGACTAGGTATGATCATTTTGAGTTTGTGGTGATGTAGATTAGCCTAGCTAATGCACCAGTGATATTTATATACCTCATAAATAGGGTGTTCAAGCCTTACCTCAACATGTTAATTATGGTGTTTATTGATGACATTCTTATCTACTCCTGAGGTGATCAAGAGCATATAGAGCATTTGAGGGTAGTATTTCAAACCTAGAGGGAACATAATCTCTATGCAAAATTTGACAAATGCGAATTTTGGCCAGATGAGGTTGCCTTTCTTGTTTATTTGGTATCTAGAGAGGGCATAAAAGTTGATCATAAGAAGACAGAAATAGTGAGAAGCTGGCCAAGGCCATGAACTCCTACTAACATAAGGACTTTCTTGACTCTAGCCGATTACTATAGATGGTTCATGCAAGAGTTCTCTACTATTTCATGTCCACTCACCAAACTAACTTAGAAGAAGGCTATGTTTATATGGATAGATAAATGTGAGAGGAGCTTTCAGATATTAAAGGATTGGTTGACTTCAGCCCCTATATTGGCATTACTAAAAGGTAATGATTAGTTCACTTTGTATTGTGATGCATCAAGGGTTAGGTTGGGTTGCATGTTGTTGTAAAATTTTAAAGAGATTGCCTATGCTTCAAGGCAGTTGAAAGTGCATGACAAGAATTACCCTGCTTATGATCTTGAGCTTATAGCGATGGTATTTATGTTAAATATTTGGGTACATTACTTGTATGGAGTTCATGTGGATGTGTACATCGAACACAAAAGTCTCCAACAAATATTCACCCAAAAGGATCTCAACTAGAGACAACGGAGGTGGTTAGAGCTACTCTAGGATTATGATAGGAGTTTGAAGTACCACACTGGAGAAGCCAATATGGTAGTTGATGCTCTAAGTAGAATTTCTATGAGAAGTGTCTCCCCTATAGAAGATGATGGAAAAAGGGAGCTGGCCAACGATCATCATTGGTTATCTAGACTGGGAGTGAAATTGAGTCTGTCCGAAAGTGGTAGTACAATGGTTCTTCAAGGTTCCGCATCTTCTTTGATTGATGAGGTTAAGTCCAAGAAATATCTTGATCCTAACCTGGTTGAGTTTAAAACCTTTGTAAAGGATGGAAAGATAGAAGTTTTCTCACAAGGGGGAGATAGTGCATTCTAATATCAAGGAAGGTTTTGTGTGACCAATGATAGTGAGTTGAAGAAGTTAATCATGCAGGAAGCCTGTAACTCTTCATATTCCATTCATCCCAGCACTACTAAGATATATGGAGACTTGAGAGATATTTATTGGTGGAATGGGATGAATACGGACATTGCTCAATTTATGTTCGAGAGTGTCAATTGCCTGCAAGTCATAGTTGAATACCAAAGGTCAGGTGGCATAGCACAAGACATTGACATTCCTACTTGGAAGAGGGGAGAGAATAACATGGATTTTTGTAGTTTGGTTGCCAAAGACCAAAAAGCATTTTGATTCTATATGGGTGATAGTTGACTGCAAGATGAAGTCGAATCATTTCCTACCAGTCAAGACCACATTTATCACGCCCAAAGTCCTGTTAGGGCAGACTGGCACACATTGCCGATAAGGCCCGAGAGAACCAACCTGTATCTATGTGCTTTCTACACATATAAGGAATTCCTATGTTCAACATGCCTTTGAGAAAATAAACAGTGATAACAAGCCAAAAGAAAATACATATGGCTAGGCCGTTAGGGCCATGGTGTTTAAAGTATGAGACATGACCACACTTTAATTTACATATTCTACAAAGCATTTAGATAAGAAAAAGTATCTGATAAGGGTCGGGACAGGCCCCGCCTCAACTAACTGTACAACACAAAAATAAGATCTAGACATGCAAAGCTCCGAAGCAACTTGGATCTTGGTAACAGCAGCAAGAAATCCTATACTCCTACTGGGGAAAGCTACTAGCACCTGTACCTATAGCATGAAATGCAGGTCCCCCATAAGGGACGTCAGTACGAGATAGTGTATTGAATATATAAGGTAGGAAATACTATATACGAAGTAAAAGCTCAAATGAAACTATGCGCTAGTATAGGATAACAGACAACCGTTAGTTATACTGTGGGATCATCTACTTTATGTTCTTTATATTACTTTACCTTTACTGTATAATCTGCGCACGACATATAATAAAAATGACCAGCTGATTAGTGGTAAATCTATATCGAGATCAGCACTGGCTAGGTTTTTCCTTAAACCCTCGAGCTAACCCCCGTGATAGGATCGACCCTTGCAAGGTGATTCTTCCACCCCTTAGGCTACCACCCATCAATAAGCAATATATTTTACTTTAGTTTTCAAATACCTTTGAGATGATTATTTTAATATAGGAGCTATAAAACTGTAGATGCAACATATGACATATAAATGATCATGAAAGACAACACCATAATGAAAGGAGTAAGTTACACAAATAATGAAATGCATAGGAGGTAGAACAACACATGAACTTTATTTAGTAGGACAAACTCATGCATGTTGGTATCCAAGTATGTATGCAGGTTTGCAAGTGACTATATATGGGAGAATATGAACATGTGAAAGAGTGAAGACATGGTTAGTAGTTCTATCGAAGTTGGTAAGTGCCTTTATATGCCACGGAAGAATCTAGATTTCATGCCAAGTACTACAAAATAAAGTAGCCTTACATACCTCACTGTACGATCTCATTATTAACTCGATATAACCTTATCTTCCCTCAAATATTTATCTACAATATATTAGGTGATCAAAGTAGCATTAGCAGCCAATAGATATATCTTGGCAGCCCAATCTCATAAAAAAAAAACACAAGTAGCAAGCGAATATTTATAAACTCGAGCGTATTTTTTCAACTTTTCCGCCCTTAATCATATTTTCTAATACACATTCTCATATACATATCATGTGCAGCCTATTCTAGTGTCATAATAGTCTTACAACCGCCCACAAAGTACAACACATAAAATTCTACCCAACATACAAATAGGCGGCATAACGTTACGTCCCTTTTATCACATTTTGACGTCGACAATCCAAACCTGTTTCAATTTTACCCAAACTGTCCACAATACATCTATACATAAAAGCAAACTTTAAATAGTCTAAGAATAGTATCAAAGCAGTCATTAAGGACGTGAGGCAATAGCCTCCCAACCAACAACCTACAAGTTTGTATTAAGAATACAATTGTGATATCCTATAAGAACTCACTTTTGTGGACTGTAAACGTTGTGCAACAACCTTTATACATTATTAACAAACTAAACTTTGTTAAAAAAATAAGTCTTACTTCATAATTCAGCCAACCAAGAAGAGAAAATTCTCTTAAATAACAAGAAAAATTCACAACAATCCTTAGGAAACATGTTGTCCAAATTTTTCAGCACAAAAATATTAGCATATACTTCTTATTTTTCATGGGATAAGTATAACAAAATACATTGATATTTTCACTTACCTTAGCCTTCAAGGTTCAGGTTTCCTTCAAGAACCATAGAGGATTGTATAGGCTACCTTGTGAAGTGAAATAAAGAGAGAAAAAGAGGCTTTTAAGAAAGCTGAAAATTGCTCCAAAGTAAAATGATTTAAGGTGCTACTTTGAGCCCTTTTTAACGAGTCTCTTGGCCGAATTTCTTTGGAACGTTTTACCATATATAACTACATATTAATAAGCTAGTGAGGCAGCAGTTTGACCCTCACACTTGAGCCTAAATGGGTCTCAAAGTTGATGGGTCTTGGCAGCCCATTTTTCAAATTCTTCTTCACTTAGTTTAGGCCCAATTAGCCAATTGGATTGTGGTGTACTTGAGCCCTTTTATTATTCATATTGGGCTGAAAATAAAGTCTATTTATGATGCTAAAACATGTGCTAAAGTTACACCCTTAAACACGGACTTTATTCATAATCGGACTTGGACAAATTCGACATCGGGCCTCATCTCCGTTTAGCTAGCAAATTAAGCTAAGCAAGTAGGTGACTCACCTGCTAGCTTACTAAGTCCTACAAGAAGCTCACTTCTATCACTTCATTTAAAGTTGTGATCTCCTCTATTTACTTAAAACTTATTTGCACTCGACCCTCTTTACCGTTAGACATACATATCGCCCTCTAATTTGAGACTCTAGCACTTTTATAAATTGGCGCTAATTTGACCAAACCATATCATGTTTCATTTACATAGTACTAGTATTGGAGGATGTGGGGTTTTACATCCTTCCCCCCTTAGGAACATTCATCCTCGAATGTTAACAGAATTGAATAGCTTAACCAAGTTAAATCTTTACTTACACAAACTTTTGACAACACACTGAGTATTCAATCATATGTACCTATCAGTGTCCCAATTCTACATGTTGGACTTCCTCTTTAGCTTCAAATAAGTAAGGGTATTTTGATTTTATCATGTCCTCGGCCTCCAATGTTATTTCTTCTGATTGCTAGTTTCTCCAAAGTACTTTCACTGAAGCTATTTCTTTATTCCTTAGCTTCTTAACTTGATGATCTAGAATAACAATAGGTACTTCTTCATAGGTGAGATCTTCTGTAACATGTACATCCTTAATACGAGTGATACGAGATGGGTTACCTATGCATTTTCAAAGCATTGAGACATGAAAACAAGATGAACCATTGAAAGCTCTTGGGGTAGCTCTAGTTCATATGCAACTTGCCTGAACCTCTTAATAATCTGATATGGCCAAATATAATGTGGGATCAGTTTTCCTTTCTTGCCAAACCTCACAGCCCCTTTCATTGGAGACACCTTTAAAAATGCCCATTCCCCGACTGAGAATTCAAGTCCTCTCCTTCTAGCATCTGCATGTGATTTGTGATGACTTTGGGCTATTTCTAGTCGTTGTTATATTACCTTAACTTTTCCATGGCTTACTGTACTAGATCTGGCCCAAGTAAGGTGGTTTCACCCACTTCAAACCATCCAATTGGCGACCTATAAGGTTCCATCTTGATACTCGCGTGGCAGATATTATTATAGGCTAATTCAATAAGCGACAAATGGTCCACCCAACTACCTTTAAAGTCTAATGCACAAGCTCACAACATATCTTCAAGTGTCTGAATGGTGCATTCTACTTGACCATCTATTTGAGGGTGGAAAGCTATACTCAAATTCACTTGTGTCCCTAAACTCCTTTGGAAGGATTTCCAAAACTTTATAGTGAGTTGAACTCCTCGATCAGATATAATGGAGATTGGGACTCCATGTATCCTAACTATCTCTTTGAGGTTTAGCTTGGCATACTCTTTAGCAGTATAATCACTCCTAACTGGCAAGAAGTGTGCTGACTTTGTGAGTTTGTCAACTATTACCCATATAGAGTAAAACTAATGAAATGATCGAGGCAAACTGGTAACAAAATCCATGTTGATCATATCCCACTTTCATGTTGGAAGCTCTATACATTGCATATAACCTCCTGGCTTTTGGTGTTCTACTTTCACCTATTGTCAATTTGGACATTGAGCCACAAATTCTGTAAGTTCCTTTTTCATTCCTCTCCATGAAAATATTCCTTTTAGGTTATGGTACATTTTAGTTGATCTTCGATGGATGGAATATCGGGAATGATGGGATTCTTCCATTATCCTCTTTCTTAATCCATTAAAATTAGGTGCATAATCTATTTTGGCAGTAAAGTATTCCATTTTGTGTAAGGTCAAAGCCCTTTATCATACCATGACTCACCTTTTGTCAAACTATTTTTATTTCACCTTAACTACTAATGAAGACACTGCTACAATATGTACAATAACCCCTTCCTCTGGAGTTTCATGAAGGCAAACTCCCAAACTGGCTAGCTAAAGTAGATCCTTAGCCATTCCTTAACTTACCACAACTTGATCACCAGTATTCATGGTTACCTTATGACTCAGAGCATCGGCTACCACATTTAGATTCCCCAAATGGTATAGTATATCAATGATATAATCCTTTATTAGCTCTAGCCATCTTCGCTATCTTAAATTTAGGTCTTTTTGCTTAAAGATGTATTGCTGGCTCTTATGATAAGTATATATGTCAATGTGAATCCTATACAAATAGTGGCTCTATATTTTTAGAGCAAATACAATCGCTGCTAGCTCAAGATCATGTGTTGGATAGTTTTTCATATGGTCATAGTTGTCTAGATGTATAAGCAATTACCCTACCATGTTGTGTCAGTACACACCCTAAGCCAATTCCTGAAGCATAGCAATACACTGCATAACCCTCAGTGCCTTCTGGAAGTACTAGCACAGGTATAGAAGTTAGCTTATTTTTCAGCTCCTGGAAG
>JAOTQJ010082097.1:0-12506 GCA_025642045.1 Solanum sejunctum
TTGAAATTTCCAGTAACTTGGTATTCCAAGCCTATCAAACAGGTCCCAAAATGACATGCTCAGACCATGGTTACTTAAATCAAAATTGAAGCAAGAATATTGAGCACAATATTATCCTAACAACTTCCCAAACTCCCCACATGCAATGACTACAGACTGTCCCATTGATTTCCATTTTACATGTTCATATTACAAATCGACAACGTTTGAAAATTAAAAACTAAAGCACACATATGTAATCACATGTCATTTTTCAAGAGATGATTTCAATCCAATTCGAACGACATATGCCACATGGTTTTCTCACGCTAACATTCAAACAAAACTTGGCCACATACACATTTTGGCATTTAACACTATTCAAAACAATAGCAACACTTCAATAAAGATTAAACACAAATCACATACAAACGCAACCACGAATTTGAACCCATCAATAGTGGACTACCATACCTATCAATAACTACACCCTAATCACATTAATTTTGGCAATACAAGGATTTTAGCGCTAAGGACTTTTCAAAATTTGAGAAAAAGGATGGGAAATTTAAAGAGGAACCCAAATGGGGCAAACCCTGGGTCGCCAGAGTGTAGCTAGAAAACTTGCCGAAAAATAGGGATGGTGGCCGAACAGTGGCTAGAAAGCTAGGGTAGGAGAAAAAGAGGTTGGGTATTTGGGAAATTTTGTGAAAGTGAGGGGTCAAAATTATTTGACCTCTTTTTATATTTTGACTGGGTTGGTTTAAAAATTGGGCCCAGGCTTCTATGAAACCCCGATTATAGGCTGTGAAAATTTCTACAGTTTGTAGATCCTGGTTTAATAGGCTACTAAAGCCCTAATTTAAAGAATTTAGCTTTATAAACTTATCTATGAGTCATACGATGAAATAAAACTAGTAGAGTGGGTTGCAAAAGCCCCCAACACCTTGTTAAACGTAGAAAACTTACCTAGAGTCCAGAAGCCCCATTCACGATTCATAGGTTTTTCTGTGATCCATAAAGTTGGCTTGTGGGCTGGAGTGCACATTATTTTACTTACTGAAAGTATTCTATAAGTTAGTGTATGGATTATGGTTTGAAATATGGCCTGTAAAATTGGTCGTAGAAGCACCTCTTATTGCTTCTTCAGCCCAAGGTGGCTGCCTTTGTCTTGTACCTACAAGTACTTCATAGAACACACTATTACCTATATGCCACCAATTTAATGTCCAAAAATTACAACTAAAATACTAAAAATTAAACTACCTACAAGTCCAAAAGCTAAAAATAAAATAAAACTACCACTATTACATCAAATATTTTGGGTTGCCTCCCAACTAGAGCCTAAATTATTGTAGCGACACGACTTGGTCAACTTGGTCACCAAACTTCACCAAGTGCCCATATTTTCATTTTCAAGTCATTAGGTCTTTTTATCGACTGACATATATTAAAGACAACTTATTGATGAATCAATCAAAACTTGAGTTGGTCGGCTTCCATATCTACTAGTGCTTGCCCAGTGGCTAGGAAGGGCCTTCGCAAGATGATTGGGACTTCAAAGTTGACTTTACAATCAATGGTCACAAAGTCTGGGGGTAATATGAATTTCTCTACTTTGATAAGGACATCATACAATATCCCGATAGATTCTTCACCGTTCAGTCAGCCATCAACAATCACATGCTCGTAGGGATAGGGGCTCCCAATCTTAGCTTCTTGAAGATCGCAAGGAGCATCGAATTTATGCTGGCACCTTTATTACAAAATTCCCTTACAAACTCAACATCTCCATGTTATAGGGTATGGTGAATGCTCCAGGATCTTCTAACTTCTACACCAAGGATCTAGTAGCAATTGCACTGCAATGTTGAAGCTCTTAGGAAAGCTCCTGGCTCACAGTCCCCTTCTTTGTGACCAAGTCCTTCATGAACTTTGCATACTCAGGCATCTTCTCTAATGCTTCAATAAGAGGGATGTAGATGGAGAGGTATTTCAGATAGAGATAAAGTGTTAGAATTTACCTTTCTCATTCTTCTTTTTTATTCTCTGAGGGAAAGGAGAAGGAGGTCTAGGAATAAGCTTCAACTTTTGTGGTGTCATTGTAGTATCATTCACCCATCCTGAGCATGATCATCTCTGGTCTATACATCTTTGCTCTCAACTATCTCCTCATGAACATCATCATCATCAATAGATATTGAAGGTTCAATGGTCTGTTTGCCACCATGAGTAGTCACTGTTAGACACTACCCCTTATTCTTTGGATTTTGAACTGTATTTATAGGTAATATACTCTTCTGTCGCTCATTCAATTGAGTTGATATTTGACCTAACTATTGCTCCAGCTTCTTAATAGCAATAGAATGAGACTTGATTTCTTGATTAATGTTGGAGATGTCAAACTTCATTCCCCTCAAGGTCTCATCCTGTGTGTTAGCCTTCTTCAATAGTTGGTCGAATATCTCCTTAACTCTTAAGCTGCTAGCACCCGAATCTTGATTATGTGGTGGCATATATAAACCATTCTTGTACCCATTACTACATGCCTAATCAGCATCTCTGTCCTGGTCCCTATTTTTGCCATAGTAGCCTCCATGATTGTTGTCTTTGAAGGCCCTGTTATAGTTTCAACCTTGGTTTACTTGACCTTGACGCAAATAGTCCTGATTGGACCCTTAGGTGTTAGTCTAAAAATCTGCCATCTCATTAGTAACAAAGCAAGTTTCCTCCTCAAATATGGGTGTTTAAGAAGGTTGATGAGCTATAACATTAACACGTTCTTGGTTCTTCTTCATCAATAACTCCACATTGGTACTAATCCGAGCAAGCTCTTATATCATATCTTCATTTATTTTTGCTTGAGCCACATTAGTGCTTAATGCAAATAATCTCTTTGTTGTTGACTTATCCCTCATTCCCCATGCATGACTTGTCTCAACCACCTTTTCTAGCCTCTCAGCAATCATGAAAAATGGATGATCCAGAAATGAGCCTCCCATGATAGCATCAGCAACAACTTGACTATTCTCATCGAAGGATCGATTAAAGATCTCTTCTAAGGTGCCATCCACAATCTTATCATCAAGGACGCTTCTTAGACACTTTGTGAACATTTTCCACATGGTACTGATCAAACAACCAAGAAGTTACTATAAGTTATTGATTTAGTCTTTTAACTTTAGCTTTTTTGACCTCGGGAAGAACCTCTCCAAAAAGGCCTTCTGCAGTTTAGCACAACTGGTGATCAAACTCAGAGGGAGCTTGGTAACCACAACATTGAATTGCCTATTAGAGATAATGAGAAGGCACGAAGCCCAACGACATCCATAGACAAATTTTGGTTTCCCATCACACTCTTATAAATGAAGACAACTTTGTGCAGATAGTTATGCAAATCCTTAGATAGTAGGCCAGTTAACAACTCATGATTCTGCAACATTTGAAGTAACCCACCCTATAACACCTCTCACACGCCTCGAAAAAATATCCTATAGTGTATTTCTTTAAATATCTTAAAATTCGTGCATGATTTCACAAATCTGACTGCATATTTAGTTTCAGGGGGAAAATTATGTAAACAAAGGGTGGTCTTTGATTTTTAGATGACCCGTAGCAAAAAATAATTTTTTGAGTGATTTGTAGCTTAACTAGAAAAGTATATGACTAGTTCGGGTTGTTGACTTATCGCCCACTAATGCAAAAATATCCTAAATCCATTCCTAGGACAAAATAAGGGAAAAATGAACTTTGCACAAAAATGTACTACTTTGTAACTAGTCCGCATCATAGACTTATCATGTACTAGTTCAAAAAGTTCCTTAACTTCCTATTTTCACTTAAGGGTAGTTGGTTAATAATCCAATGCCTATATATATAGGAATATCTTATGTTTCAGTGGTTTTCAAGCCCTAGAACACTCAAAAATACTCCCAAAAGTCCTCCTAATTCCTCATAATTTCCTTATCTAAATTCAAGATATCTCAAGAACTTGCTTTGGATTTCAAGAATCTAATTGAAGCCTCAAGTCTTCCTCAAGATTTTTTTCAAGAAAGTCTCAAGTTAAAGGTGTGTGGGCTTCATTCATGGGCATTCTTCGACCTATGAAGCAAATAATCCTCCATCACCAAATTTCATGATTTTTAAGGTTGAATTGAATGATTTCAAAATGAATTGATTTTACTCCTCTCTTGTCTTGTACTCTTGAATTGCATGATTTTAAGCATATGTACATATACCTACTATGTTGACTAAATTTACATGAAAAGGATTCTTATGTTGATGAAAAACTATTGCATGTTTTGCAACACAAGCATGATATGATAAATTATGGGCTCCTAATCATGCATTGAAATCATGAAAAGTTCCTATGATTTGTAAGTGAATTGTTGAGCCCGTATACTATATTCTACCCTCTTATAAGTGAATAATGTCTACACTAAGGGGTTAAGCATGATAACTATTTTACCCTCATGTACAAACTAAAGCTCACTAGAAGGGTCAAGCATATTACAAGTCCTATCCTCATGTGTACTGCAATGCCGACTAGAAAGGGTTAAGTCTATAAAATATTTTACCCTCTAGTATAAGATATATGCTCACTTGTAGGGGTCAAGTACATGAATGAGCTATTCTTATCATGATTAAATTTATTCAAGTTATTCAAGTTATGATTAAATTTATGATTATGTCAAGTATTCCATGGGACTAGACTTAGCACCGAAAGAGACTTAAGGTGGGGATCAACCTAAAGGGTCCTTACATAAAGCCTTGGTCTCTTAATTATGTGCAACCATAAGTTCATGATATGTTTCCTAAATGGTCTTTACTAGTGGACCTAACTACGTTAAGTTACCCACAATGTGGGCTCAAGTTTGGTTTACCTTGGCAAGTATACCACCTCTTTTTTGATGTGGAGGTAAACATTGGGATTCCAAGTAGTAGCTCGCTTGGTCTTATATGTTGATTAGGGACTCCTCACACAAATGTATGTTATGTTATGCAAGTTTGCCTATCTTCATGCATGTTTTAGCTTAAGCATGAATCATACATTTCATGTTGGTTTTATATCTATTAAATATAATTATTTATTTTATTAATTATGGATTACGTTGTTGTTGCATTACAACCTGCATACTTAGTACATTCGAAGAACTAACATATACTTCTTTTGCATACATGATCTAACCATGTATAGACTAGAGCTTCTACTCATTCTCCTTCTCCACGTGGCTTGTTGGATCCTTCGAAGAATACAATTGATGAGTCCTCCACTCTGAGGACAATATCCACTTTACTCTCATGCTTTTGCTAAGAAATATTTTTAAAGTATTTTTTATATTTTAAGGGTGAGCCCGGGAGATATCTTGGCCCCTGTTCTATTTATACCATAGGTATTATTGGATATCGATATTCATGTATTGAGTTTGAATCCTACTATATTTATGCAATTATGAAAAGCTCCACTTAGTCCCTTCTTTCCTTCTATGCTTGTTGAATGCTGATGATGAGATGGAAGTCCCAAGTCCCTAAAACATCCCCATAGCGTGAGTCATACTTACTCGCCCCTTAGACTTTATTTGTTATATGATACATATAAATCCTCTCCCCCATAACATCCCCATAGCTTAAGTCCAAAGTCTTGCTTCCCTTAGAATTATTTGTTACTTGCTTATTGTTTAGTTATGCTTTTGCAACTAAGGATATCCAAACGATATGGTAAGAGGCTTGTTTGGGTTTCCTTTGGGTTACCCATTTGCTATGTCATATTAGGTCCTATGCTTGGGTCGTGATAAGCTTGGTATCAGAGCACTAAGTTTGTAAATGATCCTCAAAAATTGAACACACCACATCAAGTATAGTCTTGTTCATAGTTGTGAAAGCGCGCCATAACTATGAATAGTAGGCTATGAGGCATCTTTTGAAATTGTTCACTTTATAATGATCTATGTCATGATTTAGATTTAAATTAAGGTTTTATTTCCATAGCGGGTGGTCTTTTGCTCTTTTAGATCATTCCGGCAAGGAGAATGACGCAAAGAGCTCCCACGCCTGAGGAGGGACCGACCCCTCCGGCTCCTCAAGCTCCCCAAGAAGAAGGGGTCATGTATGCCAAATACCGGAATGTCATTTCCATGTTTGCACAAGTTATGAACAACCAATTGAACTAAGGAGCCTAAGTTTCTCATGCCCCCACCCTGGCTTCAAGAGTGAAGAATTTTACAAGGATGAACCCTTTAGAGTCCTATGGCTCCAACATGAAAGAGGGCCCCCAATAATTCATTGATGAAATATATAAAGTGCTTGCTATATGGGGTGAGTTCAGAGGATAAGGCAAAACTTGTGGCCTATCCACTCAAGGGAATTAAATAAATTTGGTTTACTCAATGGAAACTAAAGAGAGAATAATGATCTCATCCCATGGGCAAAACGTAAAGCTACTTTCCTCAATCATTTCATCCCTATTGAATTGAGAGAGGCAAATATGATAGAGTTCATGAATCTCAATCAAGGCTCCATAAGTGGAGGGTATATTCCCCTAAGTTTAACAAGCTTTTAGAATATGCTCTTCACTTGGTTTCTGACTCTAGGGCAAAGCTAAACAAGTTTGTGTTAGGGGTATCTGACTTGATGAATGAAGAATGCCGCACCACTATGATTGTGGGTGATATGGACTTGTCTATACTCATTACTTATGCAGATCAACTTGAAGGGGAGAAACTTCAAAAGAGAAGGAGTAGAGAGTCTAAGAGGGCTCGACATGATGGTGGTTTTCAAGGTGCTAAGGGTTGCTGTGTCCAACAAGGTGACAAATTCTAAATCCATGTATCCTCTAATTCTCAAAACAAAAGATTTGCTAATGATAGAATGCCTAAACTTAAGGCTCATGGTGGAAATGGTGGGATGACTCTTCCAAGGTGCCCAAAATGTGGAAGAAGTCAGGCGGTAAATGCTTGAGGGATTCGAATGCTTACTATAGGTGTAGAAAACTTGTATACAAGATCGTTGATTGTCCCTATTCTCAAAACAAGGGTAAAGATGGTTTTCCTCAAGGACAAGGTGCTCATATTTATCAAAACGCATAAGGAGGCCAAATAAGGGGCTTCTCCATGCCACAATCGATTGTATGCTCTTCAAGGGAGGCAAGGATTAGATGAAATGCCTGATGTTGATACCGATTTGTTAAAAATTTATGATTATGATATGTATGATTTATTGGATCCAGGTGCCACTCTTTCTTTCATTACTCCTTTTGTTGCTAATAAGCTTCATGTGTGTCCCGAATTGTTGTTTGAACTCTTTGAGGTATCTACCCCCGTTGGTGAGTCCATTATTTCTAGAAGTGTCTATATGTATTATCCCATCTCTATATTGCATAATGTATTAACTTGTGACTTTTTTGAGCTTGATATGGTGGATTTTGATATTATTCTTCGGATGGATTACTTACATGCATATCATGCTTCCACTGATTGTAGAACTCATAAGGCTAAGTTCCAATTTGTAATGAGCCTGTCTTAGAGAGGGAAGGTCATGATTCAGCGATTAAAGGTAGGTTTATTTCTTGTCTTACGGCTTGAAAATCGATTCCTAAAGGTTATATTTACCACCTTATAAGGGTTCAGGATATTGAGTCTAAAGTCCATCCTATTAAGTCGATTTTGGTGGTCAATGAGTTTATTGATGTCTTTCCCGATGAGCTTGTTAGTGGTTACTCCCAAAAGGGAAATAGATTTTGGTATATACCTTATCCCCATTACAGAGCCCATTTCCATTCTCCCTTATCGTATGACCCTAGCGGAGTTAAAGAAGTTGAAGGACCAATTGAGGGATTTATTAGAGAAGAGTTTTATAAGGCCTAGTAAGTCACCTTGGGGTGCACCAGTGTTGTTTGTAAGAAAGGGAGATGGCTCACTTAGAATGTGCATCGACTACCAAAAGCTCAATAAGGTCACTATAAAGTACAAGTATCCTTGTCAAGGATACATGGACTATTTGATCAACTACAAGGGGCTAGTCTTTTTTCTAAGATTGATCTTCGGTCCAGATATCACCAAATGAGGGTTAGGAAGTATGATATTCCTAATATGACTTTTCGAACTAGATATGGGAATTTTTAATTTGTAGTGATGTTATTTGACTTAACTAATGCACCGACGTTATCTATTAATCTCATGAATAGGGTCTTTAAACCCTACCTTGACATATTTATGGTAATCTTCATAGATGACATGTTGAGTCAGTCCCAAAGTGAAGAAGAGCACGTGAATCATTTGAGGGTAGTGTTGCAAACATTGAGGGATGAGATTTGTGAATGGTTTCTCTTCAATTGCTTCCCCTTTGACAAAATTGACATAAAAGAAGGCTAAATTTCTTTGATCGATAAATATGAAAGGAGTCTTCAAAATTTGAAAGACAAGCTTACATCCTCTCTTATTTTGGATCTACCGAAAGGGTTAGAAGGGTTTGTGGTTTATTGTGATGCTTTGAGGCTTGGTTTGGGGGTGTGTATTGATGCAAAGTGGCAAAGTCATAGCATATACTTATTAACAACTAAAGGTGAATGAGTGTTATTATCCCACCCATGATCTGGAATTGGTAACCATGGTATTTGCTTTGAAAATATGGCATCACTATTTATATGGGGTTCATGTAGATGTATTCACCGATCACAGGAGTATCCAATATGTGTTCACATAAAGAAATCCTAATTTGAGGCAAAAAAGGTGGTTAGAACTCCTTAAGGATTATGAAAAGAGTAAGCACTATCATCCCAACAAAGCTAATGTCGTGGAAGATGCTCTAAGTAGAGCGTCCATGGAAAGTGTAGCTCATATTAATAATGGAAATAAGGAATTGGCTAGAGAAGTTCACCAATTAGCTAGGTTGGGAGTTAGGTTAAATGAAGTTGAAAATGGAGGTGTGGTGGTTATTGATGGTTCCAAATCTTGTTTGATTGAAGAGGTCAAGTCTAAACAAGACCTTGACCCTACCTTGATAGAACTGAAAGATCGGTGAAGGATAGGTTCATTTCTGCAGTTAAGGGTAGGATAATTTCTTGTCTTAAGGCCCAGAAATTAATTTCTTAGGGTTGGATTTACCACCTTATCAGGGTTCAAAATATTGAGTCAAATGTCCCTCTTATTAAGTCAGTTTCAGTGATTAATGAGTATCTTGATGTCTTTCCCGATGAAGTTCCCAATGTCCCTCCCTAAGGGAAATATATTTTGGTATAGACCTCCTCCCAAATACACAACCCATTTCCATTCCCCCTTATCGTGTGGCCCTAGAGGAGTTAAAGGACCAATTGAAGGATTTATTAAAGAAGGATTTTATAAGGCCTAGTAAGTCACCTTGGTGTACACCGGTATTGTTTATTAGAAAAAGATATGGCTCACTTAGAATGTGGATCGACTACCGATAACTCAATAAGGTCATCATTGATGTGCTTTTAAAATATTGCATATTTGATGCCTAAAATAAGGGATTTTATGAGTTCTTAATACGACTTTTTATGGTCTTGATGTGTTTTTGTGTTTATCTTGTAGAAAAGTTAGGTTGGAATGATTTTTAAGAAAAGTTGCAAATTTTGCTGAAGCATAGGCCATACGAGCCCACCTACGAGTCATAGATCACGCTACGAGTCATAGGGTGTGTCGTAGCAAGAAACAGAGATAAAAGATCAAAAATCTGCAAAGTGAAGCTCATTCCTATGAGGACATCCTACGTGTTGTAAGACACAGTATGACTCATATAAGTAGACTCAAAACAAGAATCAGTGAGCCAAAGTTGGATCAAAAATTGAAGACCAAGACTATAAGATGAACATACAAGTCATAGCCTATACAACGAATCGTCCTAGTGGGTTATACTAGTTGAGTCCAAGATGCGAAAAACCTAATATGAGACCCCGATTACGACTCATAGGTCACCTACGAGTTAAATCTGTGAGGTGTACCAGCTGCCAGCTGTCTTATCTACATAATTTTTAGGATATATTTGTATACACTATAAATACTTTAAGTTAGGTTTTTATTTCATATTAGACACAGAGGAGGCATTGGAGAATCACTTTTGAATCTTTTCTTTGTTTTTTTAGAGTAATTTATTGTTCTCTCTTGGAAAACCCATTTTGGGGATCGCAAATCTTGCCTTGTACTCATTATTAATCAATTAAGATTGTAGGTTTGCAACTTGTGGTGCCTCTTTATTTTTATTGGTAAAACTCTCATTTATGTCTTACATGTGCATTTTTGCTTATTTTGCCTTCTCCATGAGTATCTAAGCACCCACAACTTGGGGTTGTGAAAACCGTGGGCAGTTGACTTGAGATAACCTAGGTTAACTGTATTTCTATGATTAGGGTTTTGCATGTACTGTCTGTTTCCATTCATTATTATTGTTGTTTGGTGGAGGCCAATACCAAACCCTGCCTACTATCACAATCCCGACCAAGGTAATGATGAAATAGGAAAAAAGGATATGGATGATAGAATTTGATTGATGTATTCTTGTCTAATTAACCAAGCCTGACAAAGGAGAGGTTGACTGGGACAATAGGTAACAATTAGTTGGCATGCCAAGGTTGTCGACCAAGCCAATGTTAAATTCAACCTTCATCTTCATAAAAAAGTTACCATCCTGTAAGCAATCACCAATTTTAATTATGTTATCTAGGGTAATCCAGTCGACAAACCATAGAGAACATAATTCTCAAGTTGTCCCCAAAATTGAGTGTTTCGTCGCGTTATAGTTAGTGTTTGTTTTATTTTATTTTTGAATCATAAACCCCCCCTCCCTTGCACCACCGCATTTAGGTGTTTTAGTTATTGATGCTTGAAATGATTAGTAGTGAAGTCTTATAGTAAAGCCCTATATTCCCTGTGGATTCAACCCTAATCTTCAATTAGGTTAATTGCTGACAATGACCGCTTTCTTATTTGAGTGTGAACAATAGATGTTGTCATCAAAAATTATGGCGCCGTTGCCAGAGAATACAACTAGGTTTTGATTTGATTTCACTATCAGTTAGTTCTACTATTGATTTCTAGAGTCTCATATACTTCACTTTTGTTTTTGTTCTTGTTGTTTTATTTTATTTGTAGGGTATATTAGGTTGTATGCCCAACACAAGGATTCAAGGCAATCCCTTAGCTCCACTCAATTTGGACATCTATTGACTACCAAGAAGAATGACTCAAGTTAATGAGGATATCGAGGTTGATGAGGATATGAATACGAATGAGGACATGGGAAGAGAGGAGAATCTACAACAAAGGGGTAACAGGCCACAACTAAGGGACTTCAATGAGAATGCTTGTGGATGAAATCAATATCAATTGAACCCTATGGCTATAGACGTTACCGGTGCCATAGTACTATCTTCTTTACCAACAGATACTAAGTTCACAATATCAAGTGGATTGCTCCAAATGCTCCAAAACTACAAACTATTCACAAGGCTACCTTTGGAGGATCCCCATCGTCATCTTCAAAATGTGGTATTTGTTTGTAAGAGTGTCATGGGGACACAAAACCTTCCTCTTGATGCTGTGGGTTTAAGAGTATTTTTATTATTATTGACTGGAAATGCAGCTGTAAGATTGTCTGAGCTTTCTCCGGGTACTATCACAAGTTGGCTGAGCTTCAGAGAGTATTCTTTGAAAGATATTTCCCAAGATCTAAGAAGTTGAAGCTTAAGGACCAAATCAACAACTTTGAGCGATTGCCAGGTGATTCTATTAGCATAACATGGGAAAGGTTTACTAAATGCTTGAGGATAGTCCCCAATCACCAGATTGTTGATGATGCCTTAATTGAGATTTTCTATCGGGCACTTGACGAGTATAGTCAAGCTTGCACCGATACAATTATGGGAGGCATGTACTTAGACCAACCTTTTGCATTGATAGCCGCAAGGATGGAGCAAGTGGTCAAAATAAATAAAGCATGGGTCATCGAGAGCGAGTTATGATAAAACCTTTTTGTGCAATCAATACCAACAATGAGCAAGCAAAAGGTTAATGAAGAGATCATGGAACAACTTTCTTAACTTCACACAAGTATGGACTTGGTTTTAAAGCAAAACCCAACAAGTGTCCTAGCAGTCACCCACCAACCTTCGAAGGCTCCTATTTATGATGATCCATTTTTTGATGAGGATGCATGTTTTGTAAGCAACCAAGTGGCAAGTTTCCAAAATAACCTCTAAGAGTCCAATTTAGACTTTTGAAGGTAAGGTTCTAGGAATCAAGATGGGAACCTCAACTGTGATGGGATGTATAGAGATAACTGAGGCAAATATTATGAGAGAAAGAGTGCCAGATGCAAGTGGGGAAGAAGAGAGGGCTGTAGAAATGTTCCCTATGTGCCTCCTCACAAGTGTTATGCTAGGTCAAATAACTCCAGGATTGAAGATATGTTAAGTTGTTGAAGTGAGTCGACCACCAAGATGATACTTTAAAGGGAATGAAAGTGGATATTTCAAGTATTAACCAAAAAATAGAGTCTCACGCGGTGGCCAAGAT
>JAOTQJ010082108.1:0-12506 GCA_025642045.1 Solanum sejunctum
AATGCAACTCTAACGGCACCAAAATGGATATGGGTGAACCCCAAGCTTTTCCACTAGCGTGGAAATTTCTCTGGCATCTGCAATGTGATGAACTGTTCTTGGGTCGCCAGAATAGGATGCTGGTCAAGTTTTTAGGCAGCAATATACTCATTTACTCTTGTGGGTTTAGGTTGGACTAGGGAGCATATTTGCAACCAAGGATTACAGATCTTTTTGCCAAAGGCAGAGTTCAGGATTGATAGAGGTAGATGTGTGGAGGAAATTTTCTTTTTAGGGGGTAACACATCTACTTTATAGAGATAGTCGTATTTGCAAAAGAGAGTTTTTCTCTAGGTAGAAGTCATCTCTCACTTGGTAAGGGACTTAGAAAGACTCGACCCCGAAGGTAAAGACACAGATTTACATGAACTAGATAAAGACAGTAAAGACTCTGATATAGACATGTTTTTGGATTTTTTAGACTATAAAGACACACAAATGTATTTGTTCTAAGGATCTATATAAAAGACTCAATATTTGTTCTAAATCTCTTACGAAAAGAGTCTAAATTGTATATGTAAAGGCTCTACAGAGATTTGCTAAAGACTCAAAATTTAAGCACACAAACTAAAATAAAAGAGTATAGAGAGTTTATTATGGCTATGGACTCAAAGTAAATACACAGACTAAAGTAAACACATAACTTAAAGTAAGTGACTGAATAACTCAAGTTGGATGTATAACACAAGAGATAGACCTTATGGAGACCTCGTTCCTACCTCCTTGGTGATGGAGAAGGGATTGCTCTGATACCATGTTTGGCGGCAAGGGGCGAGCGAGGGCCAGGTAAGCACCACGGATTGGACCAGTTAATGGGTTCATACCTTGACCACTATGATGGAGGGTGTGATTTCTATCTACCAGTTAAGGGTTCGATACTTTGACCAATATGATAGAGTGTGTGATATCCATTCACCGATTGAGGGGTATATACCTCGATGACCCTCCAAGGGGGTGCTAAGCCTTTGACTCCAAGTACTAGTTGCTCAGTCTTTGATGATGGTCTCTTCCAACACATCACTATGATGGAGTGCGTGATATCCATCCACCGATTAAAGGGTATATACCTCTATGACCCTCTAAGGGGGTGCTAAGCCTTTGATTCCAAGTACTAGTTGGTTAGTCTTTGATGATGGTCTCTTACAGCACATGTAATATATTCTATAAGCATCTTTTACTTCAACCATAGTTCATGCATTCCATGTTGCTAATATACTATCTCTTGATTATAATTATGCATTTCGATTGTGTGCCTATCTTTTGTTGCATTGCGTCATATATACTTAGTATATTCAAAATGTACTAACACGTATTCTATGCCTACATGATGTTATCATGTAGGAACAGGAGCCCCACTTGATCATCTTCCTCCACCCAGCTAGTATTATCTTCTCAAAGCAAGTTTGTGAGTCATCAACACCGAGGATGATATCTTTTGATCTAATGTTATGTGAACACTCTTTTTATCTTATTGTATTCTTTGACTATGAGGGTGAGCTCGGGAAGTTCTCTTGGCCCCCACTCATTTCTAAATTTAGAGGTGTTGTTGGACAAATTATGTAATGATGCTATGAACCTTAATTCTCTTGACTATTTTATGTTTTCAGCTATGAAAGTCTCCCTTAGTCCCTTATCCTTATTTTTATTAATGTTTTGTTCAAATGGTTCCACGACCAAGGATGTGTAATGATATGTTAATAGGCTTGTTTGGGCATTCCTTCGTGTTCCCCATTCATCGTGTCACATCTAGTTCTTAGGCTTCAGTCGTCACAAACTTGGTATCAGAGGACTAGGTTGTTAATGGTCCAAAGCATCCAACACACCACGTTAATTAGTCTTGTTCATAATTGTGAAGTGCACCAAGAATATGAGCAAGAGGCTATAAGGTGTTTTAGGAAATGTTTCCCTTCTTCTTACGCTATATCATCCTATAAAAGTTAGGTAAGGTTTACCACTAACCAATGTTTTTTTCCATATTTAGATCATACCTAACACAAGAGGAGGAAGAGCTCGCACACCTGAGCAACAACCGACCCCTCCTGCTCCTCAATCTCCTTAAGATAGGGGTACAGCTTATGAGAAATTATAGGATGCTATGACCATGATAGCCTATGCCATGACTAATTAAATCAACTAATGGACCCAAGCCCTCATGCTCTTGCTCTGGCATCTAGGCTAAGAGATTTTATGAGGATGAAGCCACCGGAGTTTAATGGGTCTAAAGTGAATGAGGACTCTCCAAAATTTATTGATGAGGTGTACAAAGTGTTATCTATTATGAATGTGAGGCCGAAAGAAAAGGCAGAGTTGGCAGCTTACCTACTCAAAGGGGTGGCCCAAATGTGGTACACTCAATAGAAGGAGAAGAAAGTGAACAATAATATAATCCTTTATGAGGGATTTAAGGCAGCGTTTCTCAATTAGTTCTTCCCTCTTGATCTAAGGAGGACAAAATGATAGAATTCATGAATTTGAAACAATATTCCATAAGGTGAGGGAGTATGCCCTCAAGTTCAACCAACTCTCTAAATATGCTCCCCAATTGGCGGCCGAGCCAAGGTCTATAATGAATAAGTTTGTGATTACTATATCTAATTTGGTGAATGAAGAATGTCATGCCGCTATGTTGATAGGAGACATGGACTTGTCCTGCCTCATGACTTATGCCAAACAATTGGATGGGGGAAAGTTGAGAATGAATTGGGGTAATGTGGCTAAGAATGCCCGTTTTGAAGGTATGTTCCAAAGTCCCAAAGGCAGTGGTGGTGTGGTGCTTTATGCTGGGTGCCCAAGATATGGTTAAGGGTATGATAGCCCATGCTTGAAGGGAAATAATGCTTTTTCTAATTATGGGGAGATATATCATAAGGTAAAATATTATCCTTGTAAGTAGAACAAGGGTAAACATGGTGATGTTACTCAAGGGGATGCTCATCCTTGTAAGCAGAACAAGGGTAAACGTGGTGATGTTACTCAAGGGGATGCTCCGAAATGTAATTTGTTCTATGATCTTCAATGAAAGCAAGAAGGGGATAAGGTGCCTAATAATGCTACCAGCATGTTAAAGGTTTTTGATTGAATGCACATGTTTTTATAGGTCCGGGAGTCCCTATTTGTTTCATTATTCCTGTGTGGTAAAAGGTTTCATGTGTGTGTCCTAAATTGCTATATGAGCCTCTTAGGTGTCTACTCCATTGATGAGCCCATTG
This sequence comes from Solanum sejunctum, assembly GCA_025642045.1. Classification (NCBI taxonomy): domain Eukaryota; kingdom Viridiplantae; phylum Streptophyta; class Magnoliopsida; order Solanales; family Solanaceae; genus Solanum; species Solanum sejunctum. The sequence continues at coordinate 3,249 of JAOTQJ010082108.1, forward strand.
TTTCTAGAAAGGCTTATAAGGGTTCCCCCATATTTTTATTGCATAGATTCTTGACTTGTGATCTTGGTTGAACTTGGCTTGATGGGTTCGAGGTCTTGGGGTGATTTATCTTCATGCATATTATGCTTCCAGTGAGTGTTGAACCCGTAAGGTTGTAATATGATGGTTAATGATAGACTATCTATTTTGTCAACTACAATGGCTAGTCACTTCTCTAAGATTGATCATTAGTTTGGGTTTTGTCCCCAATTGAGGATGAGGCTAGGTGATATCCCTAATTGTCTTTTTGAACTAGGAAAGAGCATTTTGAGTCATGATGTAGTTGTTTGGTTAACTAATGCACTGGCTATGTTTATGGTTTTCATGAATAGGATCTTTAAACCCTACCTTGACATGTTTGTGGCAGTCTCTAGTGATTAAGTATTGATTTACTTAGAGCTTGTGAATCATTTAAGGGTTAATGTCGCAAATCTTGGGAGGTGAGAGGTTCTTTGCTAAGTATGATAAGTGTAAATTTGTGGGTAATGAGAAGGTAGTTAGAACTCCTTAAGAATTATGATATGAGTGTCTGTTATCACCCTAGTAAGGCTAATGTTATGGCCCAATCTTTGAGTACAGTGTTTATGGGTAGCCTACCATATGTTGATGATGGTGGCAAAGAGGTGACTGCAGAGGTCCGTCGGTTGGCTAGACTGGGAGTTAGGTTGGAGGAAGTTAGGAATAGTAGCATAGTGGTTTTTGACGATTTCAAATTTTCATTAGTTGAGCCGGTAAAGATAAAATAAGATCTTGACCCCATCTTGTTATAGTTGAAGACCTTCGTGAGAGATCATAAAGTGGAGGTTTTCCCCCCAGGGGGTGATGGCGTCATTAGATACTAAGGTAGGCTATGTATGCTTGTGTTTAGGATTAGGTTCATTAGGAAGTCCCACCGATGAAGGGTTTGGCATGGTTCGACAAGAAAAGGAATTGACTTATGCTTTGTAGGTTCTTATAGAGTGTTGAGGAAGATTGGTAAGGTTGCATATGAATTGGAGTTGCTTATGGATATGGGTATGGTTCGTCCGGTTCTTCATGCATCTTTGTTAAGGAGATGTGTGGGTGACTCAAGTGATATAGAATTCTTTAGGGATGTGGGTGTTGTGGAGGATAAGTTTTCTTAGAAGAAGGTCCCAATGGGGATATTTGATGAATGGGTGGCAAAGTTGATTAATAAGGATGTAGTGCTCGTCCACTTCCTTTGGATGAACCGTCAAGTCGAAAGTGTCTTTTGAGGAGCCGGTGGGGGAATTGGGAAGCAATATCCATATCTCTTTCGTTCTATTCAAGCATATGATAACACATCAAGTCCTTTTTATGATTTATAGTCTTATATTTCATCCCTTATATCATTTGCATGCATTCATGTTTGACAAGTTCATGGTGATTTTTTCATTTATGTCGAGATTTGAAATGTGTTTAAGTGCAATGTTGCATACATTTTAGGGCTGATTTCTTCATAATTACTCTTTTAATGTACAATTCCCTGATATTTAGGGTTGATTTCTTTATAACTACTTTTTTTATGTACAATCCTTTGACATTTAGGGACGAATGTTCCCAAGGGAGAGATATTGAAACGCCCCCCAAAAAAAGTGCCTGAAAATGTATCTCGTAAATGCCCATAATTGTAATTTTCATATATCTTAAAATTCATGCGCGATATCAAAAATCTAACTTTATATTCATGATCCGGGGGGAAATTGAGTGCGAAATGGGTTTAATCCCAATTTTAGAGCAACCGTAGCAAAATTCAAATTTCTAAAGTTGGCAATTTCCAGTGAGGTTCCATGCCACTAGCGTGACACAGCCAGGGCACAAAACTATGTATTTGTTGCCAGTTTTCTTTAGTTCAGTCCAAGTCCTTAGGGTCTTGGGCCTAATCCTTCCCTTGCATAAAAACACCTATACTTAGCTATATTTCAACTTCATATCATATAGCACATTCCCCAAAAACCTCTCAAATACTTAGACCAATATTTTGCTCAAAATCAAGGGTCTAAAACTCATTTCGGGTCTTAAGTAAGTCACTCAAGATACAAGTTCTCAATCAAATCTTCATCAAGGAATTCTCTAAAGATGAGGTATGTGGGTTTCAACCATTGGTTCCTTTCACCCATGGTACCCAATCTTCCCTTTAATATAAATTGCATGTCTTCAAGTTGATTTAGCTATGGGTACTTCTTATTATAAATTTGGCTATGAACTATATTGGAGTTTCATGAAAGTGTGACTGTTTAAGCATATTTTGAGTTATGAATCTATGATATATATTGAGACCTGATGAAGTGTTTCAATGTAAATTGCATGAGAGTATTGCCATGTGTTGGTGGGTTGATTTACTCCAAGTTTTCTTGCATGATTTAACTCTTAAATAACATAGTTTTATACAAGCATTACACCACCCCCATAAGTGTTTGATAAAATTTCCGATTAATGTTTCTTGAGTTATTGAAGGCCTAATGCATGGCATAGGAGTTAATTGACTTTACAATGATGAAAGTAATGTAATTATAAGTTTATTTCTTGAAAAGTATTTATAGTGTTGCAAGTTGTCCACACCTTGTTGAAGGGGGGGTGCTTAGCCTCAAGCACTATGTTAGAGGGTGCGGTATGCATCAACTAGTTAAGGGGTTGATAACTTGACCAATATGATAGAGGGTGTGTTGTCCAACAACTAGTTAAGGGGTTGATACCTTGACCTCTATGATGGAGGGTGTGATGTCCATCAACCAGTTAAGGGGTTGATATCTTGACCACTCTGATGGAGGGTTTGATTTTCATCAACCAGTTAGGGGTTGATAGCTTGACCACAACGATCGAGGGTGTGATGTTCATCAACTAGTTAAGGGGTTCATACCTGGACCACTATGATGGAATGTGTGATATCCATCTACCGCTTGAGGGGTATATATCTCTATCACCCCCCAAAGGGGTGATAAGCCTTCGATTCCAAGTACTAGTTGCTTTGTCTTTGATGATGGTATCTTCTTACACATGTATAATATTCTATATCAGAATGTTATACTTCAAGCATAGTTTATGCATTCCATTTTTAAAATATGCTATCTCTTACTTATGAGTATGCATTTCGCTTATGTGCCTATCTATTGTTGCATTGTATCTTACATACTTGGTGTATTCAAACATACTGATGCATATTCTATGAGTACATAACATTAGTATGTAAGAACCGGAGCCCCACTTGATCATATTCCTCCAAATGGCTAGTACTATCTTCTCAAAGCAAGTTTGGTGAGTCATCAACTCCGAGGATGAGATCTTTTGATCTAATGTTGTGTAAAGATTCTCTTTATCTTATTATATGCTTTTACTATAAGGGTGAGATTGGAAGTTGTCTTGGCCCCTGCTCAATTCTAAATTTAGAGGTGTTGTTGGAGACATTACATAATGATGCTATGAAACTTAACTCTCTTTACTATTATATGGTTTATGCTATGAAAGACTCCCTTATTCCCGTATCCTTATTTTTTTGCTCTTTGTTTTTGTTCAAATACTTCCGCGACCAAGGATGTGTAATGATATGTTAAAAGACTTTTATGCGGTCCCTTCAGGTTCTCCATTTGTTGTGTCACATCTTGGCCCTAGGCTTCTGTCATGACAAACTTGGTGTCAGAGCATTGGGTTGTTAATGGTCCAAGGTGTCCAACACATCACATAGATTAGAATCTTGTTCATGGTGGTGAAGTGCACCACGAATATGAGCAGTCTGTGAAGCATTTTAGGAAATGTTTCCTTCTTCTTACTCCATGTCATGATATAGAAGTTAGGTAAGGTTTCCCACTAACAAATATTCCTTTCCATATTTACGTCATACCTAACACAAGAGGAGGAAGAGCTCGCACACCTGAGAAACAACTGGCCCCTCTCGTTCCTTAAGCTCCTCAAGATGCGGGAGAGGCTCCTGAGGAATTCTGGGATGCTATCACCATGCTTGCTTATGTAATGACTAATCAAATCAACCAACGTCCCAATGCCTCATTCTCCTACTCCTATTTTGAGGGTAAGAGATTTCATGAGGATGAAGCTACCAGAGTTCAATGGGTCCAAAATGGATGAGGACCCTCAAGAATTTATTGATGAGGTGTACAAAGTGTTATTAATTATAGGTGTAAGGTCGGATAAGAAGGCAAAGTTGGCAGCTTACCAACTCAAAGGGGTCGCCTAAATATGTTATACTCAATGGAAGGAGGAGAAAGGGAACAATAATGTGATCCTTTGGTAGGGATTTAAGGCGGTGTTTCTCAGTCGGTTCTTCCCTTTTAAGCTAAGGGAGTCCAAAATGATCGAATTCATGAATTTGAAGGAAGGGTCGATGAGTGTGAGGGAGTATGCCCTCAAGTTTAATGAACTCTCTAAATATGCTCCCCAATTGGTGGCCGAGCCAAGGTCTAGAATGAATAAGTTTGTGATAGATGTATCCAATTTAGTGAAAGTCAAATGCCATTTTACCATGTTGATAGATGACATAGACTTGTCTCATCTTATGACCTATGAAGAACAATTGGATGAGGTAAAGTTGAGTAAGAGAAGGGTTTATGAGTCTATGAGGGCCCATTTTGAGGGAATGTTCCAAAGTCCCAAAGGCGGTGGTGGAGTGGTGCCTTATGCTAGGTGCCCAAGATGTTGTAGAGGCCATATGGCCCATGCTTGAAGGGTAATAATACTTTTTATGGTTGTGGGGAGATGGATCATAAGGTAATAGATTATCCTCGTAAACACAACAAGTGTAAAGGTGGTGAGATTGATAAAGGGGGTACTCCGAGACATAATTAATTCTATGCTTTTCAAAGAAGGAAAGGAGGGATGAGGTGCCCAATGATGCTACCTGTATGTTAAAGATTTATGATTTAATGTGCATGTTTTCTTAGGTCTTATAGTCACTATTTCTTTCATTATTTCTTTGTGGTAATAGGTTTCAAGTTTGTGTCCAAAATTGCTATATGAACCTCTTAGGTGTCTACCCTATTACTAAGCCCATTATTGCAAGAAAGGTTTATAAGGGTTCCCCCATGTTCTTATTGCATAGAAGTCTTGACTTGTGATGTTGGTTGAACTTGGCTTGATGGGTTTGTGGTCTTGGGGTTGTTTGTGTTCATGCATATCATGCTTCCAATAAGTGTATAACCCGTAAAGTTATAATATGATGGTTAAGAATAAACGATCTATTTTGTCAATTACATTGGGCTAGTCACTTCTCTAAGATTGATCTTCGATTTGGGTTTTGTCCCCAAGTGAGGATGAGGATAGGTGATATCCCTAAGTATCTTTTCGGAGTAGAAGTGAGCACTTTTAGTCATGGTGCAATTGTTTGGTTGACTGATACACCAACTATGTTTATGGGTTTTATGAATAGGGTCTTAAAATCATACCTTGACTTGTTTGTGGCGGTCTCTGGTAATGAAGTATTGATTTATTTAGAGCTTGTGAATCATTTGGGGGTAGTGTAGCAAATCTTGGGGGATGAGAGGTTGTTTGGTAAATATGATAAAATGTGAATTGTGGGTAACGAGAAGGTTATTAGAACTTCTTTGAATTATGATAAGAGTGTGCGTTATCACCCCAGTAAGGCTAATATTGTGGTTGATGATTTGAATAGGGTGTCTATGGTTAGACTACCATATGTAGATGATGGTGGCAAAGATTTGACTAGAGAGGTCCATCAGTTGGCTAGATTGGCAGTTAGGTTGGAGGAAGTTGGTAATAGTGGTGTAGTGGTTTTGATGGTTTCAAACTTTTATTAGTTGAGGAGGTAAATGTAAAATAAACTCTTGGCCCTACCTTGTTACAGTTCAAGACCTTCGTGAGAGATGGTAAAGTGGAGGTTTTCTCCCAAGGGGGTGATGGCATCATTAGATACTATTATAGGCTATGTGTGCTTGTGTTTAGTATTAGGTTCACTTGGAAGTCCCACCTATGAAGGGTCTGGTAAGATTCGACAAGAAAAGGAATTGACTTATGGTTTATAGGCTCTTATAGATTGTTGAGGAAGATTGGTAAGGTTGCATACGAATTGGAGTTGCCTATGGATATAGTTATGGTTTGTTTGGTTCTTCATTCATCTTGGTAGAGGATATTTGTGGGTGACTCAAGTGCTATAGAATTCTTTGGGGATATGGGTGTTGTGGAGGATGAGTTGGCTTAGTAGAAGGTCCCGGTGGGATATTTGATGAATGGGTGGTAAAGTTGATTAACATGGATGTAGTGTTCATCAACTCCCTTTGGAAGAACCATCAATTTGAAAGTGTCTTTCGGTTGCCGGAGAGGGCATGGGGAAGCAACATCCATACCTCTTTCATTCTATTCAAGCTTATGATAACACTTCAAGTCCTTTTATGATTTCAAGTCTTATATTTCAGCCCCTATATCATTTGCATGCATTCATGTTTATGTTGACAAGTTCATGGTGATTTTGACATTTATGTTGAGATTTTTGAAAAGGTGTTTAAGTGCATTGTTGCATAATTTTTTGGGGCCAATATCTTCTTAATTACTCTTTGTATATACATTTCTTTGACATTCGGAGATGAATGTTCCCAAGGGGGAGATATTGAACTGACCCCCAAAAACAAGTGCCTGAAAATATGTCTCGAAAATGCTCATAATTGTAATTTCCATATAACTCAAAATCTGTGCGTGATATCAAAAATTAAATTCATATGAATGATCAAGTGGTAAAATTGAATGGATAATGGGTCTAATCCCGATTTTTGAGCAACCGTAGCAAAACTTGAATTTCCAAAGTTGGCAGGACATGAACTGGGCGCCGACCTGTGTATTATGTTACCTGTTTTCTTTAGTTTGGTCCAAGACTTACGGTCTTTGGCTTAATCTTCACCATGCTTAAAAATACCTATACTTAGTCATATTTCAACTCCATATCATACAAGACATTCCCGCAAAGCCTCTCAAATACTTAGACCAGTATTTCCCTCAAGATTAAGGGTCTAAAACTCATTTTGGGTCTTAAGTAATTCACTCAAGGTACAAGTTCTCAATCAAATCTTCATCAAGGAATTCTCCAAAGTTGTGATATGTGGGTTTTATGATTGGGACCTTTCATCCAAAGTACTCAAGCTTCCCTTTTATATAAATTGCATGTTTTCAAGTTGATTTAACTATGGGTACTTCTTATTATGAATTTGACTAACTATTTTGGGGTTTCATAGAAGTATGACTGTTTAAGCATGTTTTGAGCTATGAATCTATGATCTATGTTGAGATTTGATGAAGGGTTTCAATGTAAATTGCATGAGGGTATTATCATGTGTTGGTGGGTTGATTTTCTCCAAGTTTTCTTGCATGATTTTACTCTTGAATTACATGGTTTTATACTAACATTACAAACCCGTCATGTGTTTGATAAAATGTCCAATTAATGTTTCCTGAGTTTTTAAAGGCCTAATGCATGGAATATGAGTTAAGTGACTTGATAATGATGAAAGTAGTGTAATTATATGTTGATTTCTTGAAAAGTATTTATACTGTTGCAAGTTGACAACACCTTGTTGAAAGGGGTGCTAAGCCTTGGATTCCATGTACTAGTTGCTTTGTCTTTGATAATGGTATCTTTCTACACATGTAATATGTTCTATGTAAGCATGTTTACTTTAAGCAGTGTTCATGCATGCCATGTTGCTAATATACTATCTCTTGCTTAGGATTATGCATTTTGATTATATGCCTATCTCTTGTTGCATTGCATCCTACATACTTATTATATTCAAATGTACTAACGCATACTCTATGCCTATATGATGTTACCATGTTGGAACTAGAGCCCCACTTGATGATCTTCCTCCACGCGGCTAGTTCTATCTTCTCAAAGCAAGTTTAGTGAGTGCTCAACTCTGAGGATGATATCCTTTTATCTAATGTAATGTAAAAACTCTCTTTATCTTATTTGATGTTTTGACTATGAGGGTGAGCCCGAGAAGTTTTTTGGCCCCCGCTCAATTCCAAATTTAGAGGTATGTAATAATGTTATGAGCCTTGACACTCTTGACTCCTATATGTTTTAAGCTATGAAAGACTTCCTTAGTCCCTCATCCTTATTTTTATGCTCTTTGTTTTTGTTCAAATGCTTCTGCGACCAAGGATGTGCAATGCTATGTTTAGAGGCTTGTTTGGGGTCCTTCTGGGTTCTCCATTCTCAAGCTATCAATGTTTGCTGCGATAATATATCAGGCGCTGCTTGGGAGGCAACCTAAGATTGAGAGTAACATTTAGGCACCGAGGTATATTTTTTGACCCGGTACTTTGTTTTGTCTTCATTGTGTGCATTGAGGACAATGGAGCTCTTTTTCGATGGGGTGTGGGTAGTTATGGCCTCAGTGAAGTTTGAGTAGCTTTGGCCTATAACTACCCCAATTTTTGAATCCTAGGGATTTTCTTGCCTGTGTTCTTTTTTCCCATGAATATTTACTTTCTGTTGAACCTGCATGTTTAGGATGTTTAAGTATTATAGATAGCATTAGTATTGATATCTATGGAAATATGGATGTTTTTGTGCTATTTTGTGGAAAATGATACCCACCAAATTTTGTATTAGTAAGTCTAGATAGCAACCATGCATGTTTAAGTGTGTTGACACTCTTTGTTTTGATATGTAAGGATAAATTGAGATAATGAGCATGATCTAAGAGTCTGTTTTTATAGAGTAATTAGTGTCATATGAGTGTGACCTTAAATTGCTAAATTTATGTATGGTGTTTTAATTTAGCATTGTCCCTGTTACTCTGATTTAGATTTTAGTGGTTGGTTAGAAAAAGATCTTAGGGCATTAGTCATAACAGTCCACTTAGCTTAAATGACCAACTAAATGTGTAAAATATCCTTTGATCCAATGTTTGATCCTAACATATGCCTTTTCTTTATAAATACCTAAATGACCTTGCCTTATTAAGTGAAAAATCCTGAAATTAGCCTTGGTCCTCCCTTGAACGTTGCGCACATTGACTGTTTCAAAAAGCCTAAGTTAATGGTGGCTATGAAAAGTGGTCCTAGTTCTGAAATTGGATAATATGGACTTCAACTCAGGCCAAAAACCTTAGTTGAGGGTGCCTAGTGTAAGGGTAAAACAAAAAATGAGGGGTAAAGTGAGTGATACATGGAAAAGGAGAAACAAATGTATACTAGGTACAAGAAAAATAAGTTATGCCTGAGATATGAAGTACAAAGAAAAATGAAGTGTAAAAA
>JAOTQJ010082119.1:0-12503 GCA_025642045.1 Solanum sejunctum
ATTTTGGTAGATTCCTTAGCTAATATGCTTGTAAATCCGGTTTGGTGGTGTTTGGGTGCCCAATCAGCACTAATCACAACCCCTAAGTTGGGTTGTGACACCTCACATGGTCCGTGTAAGTTTATAGGGACTATATGGTGGACTGTATAGTAGTCTTAGGCTTGAGACTCCACAGTTTTGAGCCTAAGGTAAGTGGTATGGCCCCTCCCATGGACCGTATGGTGCTTCACGATCTGTAACGTCCCCCATATAGATGTCAAAATGGAAATTTTCTAAGTATTGGATCACCATCTCAGAACTTTATAGTGAAAAATTTTCTAAGTGAAGTGGTACAGAGGAGTACAGACTGTATGGCTTGGTATGATCTGTATAACCAATTGTATGGACGACTACGTTGAATTTTTCTAAGTACAAAATCTTCGAGCTCAAGCTAAGTTCACTTATAAGTCTTTAATTCAAGCTTATTTATATTGTTTAAGATTATCATAGGTCACCTACATTAAGTCAAGTTCAAAGGAATTTCATTGGCTAAGCTTTTCACAAGAACCGATAGAAGAGTCAATTTTAAAAGATCATATATCTTAGCACAAAAAGAACTGGGTGGGCCATGACATATAAAATTGAAGCTCTTTCAATTATATTTCCAATGCATCTAGTTTCACCTCGTTCTGAGTGTGGATTAAGAAGTTATACCCATTTATGTAAATCTCATTTGTGTAGTATTTTCTGATATTTGTCTAAGTGTGGTCTCACGGGAAGGTTGTACAGGCGGTGAGAACTTGTATAGACCGTGAAACCTTCTCACGGGCCCCCTAGCAAAAAATGTTATTTCACCTCATTAATGGTTTCTTTTTGTAACTGTGGCTTCTTATAGGGGTCTTTTATGACTTCCTATGCTATCCTAAGACCTCCAAATGACCTAAAATCTATTCCTCTCGTTCAAATTCATTTCTCACACTTAAAATTCTCTCAAGTCACTCTTAAGAACTCTCTCAAAGTATTCTTGTGAAACTAAGCTTGGAAATCAAGGGAAGACTCATTCTTCTTGAATCTTCTTTATTAGCTAATACATATGGAATTGATTCTTGGTCCCTTTCAACCAAAAAAATCCGAACTCTTTTCACTTCAATTTCATGAATTTTTTCTTACTTTAAATATGAATTTTGAGATTTATTTTTTATTAAATAAATTTAATTGAAGTGTGGGCTATGTTGAATTGATGATTTTAAGTGGATTTAAGCCCTCATATGTTGAATTAAATTATTAATATGAAGATTTGAATATGCGTTGTCCCTTTAAAGTTTTATTTAAGCATAAGTAATCTAAATTGTGATTTGAATGTGGATTTTACTTATGGATTTACTTGAATTTTATATTATATTATTAATTTTAGATTGACATATTATATTATTAATTTTAGATTGAATCTATATTACCCATGCTAATCTCACATCATTCATGGCATATGTATTCATGAGCATTGGATTTTAAGAAGGAGATGAAATGGGTTAAGCCCAATTATGTTTATGTATATGATTTTGATAAAAGTATAGTTATGAACAAGAATTGAGCATGAACTATGAACATGAGTATGATACAAGTTAATTATCATTATGACAAAATTTTCTAGTAATATAAACTTGAATTCTACATGAATACGAATTATATGGGTGTGCATATGATATGACATCTTGTATGAGTATTTAATCATAAGTGTGTATTGATGAGGATGGGCACAAACCTCCCTTTACACAACTCATTTTTGAGGATAGGTACAACCTTCCTATGCACATATATATATGACCTAAGTGTGTATTTTGATGAGGATGGGCACAAACCTCTCTTTACACAATGCATAGATGAGGATAGGTACAACCTTCCCTATGCACATGGTTATATGAGCCAAGTGTGTATTGATGAGGATGGGCACAACCTTTCCTTTATATAATGTATAGATGAGGACAAGTAAAATATAACCTATACAAAATCATGTCATGAGCTAAGTTTGTATTGATGAGGATGGGTACAACCCTCCTTTTACACAATTCAGGCGAGGAATGACTCATTGATTGCTAGTATATGCAGGTTATGGCTACTCCATGGTTTTGATGTAACACATTGTGCAGGTTAAAATCATCTTTCTTTCATGTTGCATGCCCATATACTAGTACATTCAAATGTACTAACACATACTTTTGCCTATATGATCTAACCATTTAGGGACCGGAGACTATATTCATCCACTATTTCACTACTACTCAAATTTGAGAATGTTGCTGTGGTGAATCCTATCTTCCAAGGATAGGACACCATCCATCTACCTTACATTGCTTCTGTTTATGTTATTATTTACTTTGAGGGTACGGTCGAGACATGTCTTGGCCCCGCCCTATCTTATGACTTGAGGCATTACTGGACATCTTGTAGACTCTTGTGCGGATATATGCTATGTGTTGATGTTTGGAGTTTATGATTATGGCTATCTATTGGATAAGACTATTATGATTTGATTATGAGTATTATAATGTGATTATGTTTTAAGGTATGAAAATTTGGAAGATCCTAAGTCCTATATTTCCTTCATAGAGTGAGTCGTACTTACTTTCCCTTTAGTTCTTGCATGTTATGTCCCATGTGAATCCATGTTAATCCCCTATCCCTATAATATCCCCATAGCATGAGTCCTACTTTTTCGTTACTTAGAATTATTTATTTACTATTTATATACGCTTCCAAATCGATCCGATGATGTAAATGTGAATACTTTGAGAATTGATGGGGGAGTCTCGAGTTCCTATTCGCTATGTCACTCCTAGGCCCTTGGTCCGAGTCGTGACAATAGAAGTCCCAAAAGGCCTCAAAGTTAAGTCAAATTACCAAAATGATCCTACTTAAACGAGGCCTAACAGTGACCAAGGTGCACTGCACTGATCCCTCTCTGGTCGTGGTGTGCACCATGGACTGTGTAGGGGTCCATAGTGGTGCACTTGGAGAAACAGTGAAGGTCGTGAGAAGGCACCTTCCACGAGATTGCTGTACAAGACTCCCTTTGATTGTGGTGTCCACCCTGGACCGTGAAGGGGTCCTTGGTGGTGCACTTGGGATTAAGCAAGGGGGCTTTGTGAAGGGCACCTTGTACAAGGCACACCCCAGCTTGTGATTGCTCTGTGGTGGGCATACCTTCAAGGCAGCCCCCAAGGAAACCCCTAAGGCAGCGTAGAACGAATGTCATCAAAGGCCAAGGCCACCCCCACGATGCACTTCATGGGTTGTGAACGTGTCCTTGGATGAGTACGTTGGCCAAAAACTTTTCTAATCAGTTTTACAAGAATCGTTGAAGACTTATGAAGTCATAGTCCTTACAAGGACATACATTACATTAAACTTTTATTTTTTAAGAGATAGAGCTATGAGCTCCATAATAATTCTGTCAAGAACCATTTTTTTTTACCTTAACTTTAACTCCTTCAAGTAATTTATTAAATTTAATTATGAATTTGTTTTTAATATATGAATATTAAATGTTTGAGTTAAAAAACAGTATAGATTTCTTAAAACATAAGGAGGTCAAGGAGAAATAAAAATCGAATGCACAAAAAGTAAGCCTTATGATACAAGAACCAAGATATATCTTAATAAAAAAAAAAGAAAAATAGTGGTTGGAAGGGACACAAATAAAACTCTTATATATCACATGAATGGACAACAATAACTTATTTAGCTCACAGTTCTCTAAAAAGTAAGTTATCAAAAGTACAAATTTATTTCGCCATTACAGAGTCAATCAAATATTTTATATAGTTTATTTCTTTTACTTCTTCCCCAAATACTTATCAATTGATTATTGGTGTAAACCCTAAATAATATAATAAGAAAAGGAAGCCAACAAACAAATAAATGCGAAAAGTAAACTAAGTTCTTCCTTTTTTTCTTATATGAAATTCAAAATTCAAGCGTGTTCCAAAACAACAATAGAAAATATTTCAAAAATATATAGGTTAATTTAAGACCTATAAATCATGCTATAAAAAATGCAAGCTTTAAACTAAAGATCAATAATTGAGTACTTCTGTCATGTCCGCCTGAATTATCTGTGGCATACCAATTGCACCAGCCAACCATCAAGAAATTCCAATAATCACTAATTGCACTAATAAATTAATTCTTTTATATTAAATATGTACATAAATTAAATCTTTATCAAATTAGAAGCAACAATAAAGACATATACCCAAAAGTTTCATGATTTGGCAAAATTTGAGCTGAGTTAACACTAATAGAAGATTTTTGGAAATCCATAAGATAGAAAAGTTATTTCCAGTGTTGTTCTACTAAAGAAGTTTGTTGTGGGGATGAAAAAGAAGGGCTTTGGGAATAGACAGAGAGGAAGATGAATAAAGTTTTGCAACTTATAGGATTTTATCATTTAAGCTTAGTGCTTAATTAGAGTTTAACTATATATAATAAATCAGATTTTTTAAGTATAAATTTTCAAATGACTACACAAATTGCTCCTTATGTTAGTGATATTTAATTATTTCCCTACTTTTTGTTTAATAATCATTGTTAAGAAAACATAAAATATTGATCCACACCAATCTATGAAAGAAAATTTACTTTTTAAATTTTTTTTCAACTAGTTTCTGGCCACATGCCATGCAGGTGCCACACATGTGCATCCTGATTTAATCGATAATAATTTTTTAATTTTCTAATGATATATATAATTAAACATGTCTCTAATGAGTGATTATGTCCTGTGTAAATTAATATACATATGTGTGCGTGTGTTAAAATGATTAATAGAAAATTTAATGTGAAAGTACATGCTAAATTGAAGAATAGTCAATTTTTTAAGTTGATTTTTCAAATGTCATCTAAACTTGAAAACTGTACCCATATGATTTAGTTAGATATGCAATGTATAAAATGAGTTGGATAGTTATATTATTAGCCGTAAATGTGTATAGATGATATTATTAATTCTATAAGTTCTACTTTGATGTTTCAATCTCTTTATCATGATCAGAACTTTTACTGTAGATATTGATATACCTCTAGTTCTTGGGGTTTTTTCGTATTAGCTTATTATATTGAGTACCTCTCCGATGTCCACATGAATTACCTATGGCATACCAATTGCACTTGTCAACCATCAAGAAAATCTAATGATCCCTAATTACATCTAATAAGTTATAAATTTTCTATATTAAAGATGTATACAAGTTAAATCTTTACCACATTAGAACAACAATAAAAAGATGTATACCCAAATAGAAGTGTAACACCCTCGTGAAATGACGAAAATACCTCTAGAATTGACCTTGCGTGTAACATATCTTTCCTTGCTTCGTTTGCAAACCTGAGACCGAATTTACTATCAGTGCAAAAAATCGAGTTCAAAAATAGTCTTGACTCGGCAAAAACTTTAAAAAACGTGAATTATTTTTGCTCAAGTGAGTTTAAAACAGTGGGGTTTCTGGAAGGACGCGGAACCACACTTAGGAATTTTTTAAGAATTTACGAAAAGTGAGAAATTCACAAAAAAATACTAAAAAGCATTAGTGCGCATCGCGCACTCATGCAAGAGTGATGTAAATTTTTGTTTTAAAGGGGAGGGATAATTTTGACTTTCCCCACACCCCCAATATCCTAAACTAAGTCAATTTTTAAGTTGACCAAATTTCAAAAACATATTTCTTCTTCACATTACAACAACAACAACAACAACATACCCCAGTGCCTCAAAAGGCTCCCGCTCATTGCGGGGTGAGGGGGGGTCGAATGTACGCAGCCTAACCCCTATGTTTAGAAACATAAAGCGGCTGTTTCACATTGATACGTTAAAAGCAAGAAACTCTTTCCAGAACTTCAAGTGTAGTATTCAAGAACAGTAGGGCATTCAAGATTATTCTTCCAATCTTCCAAGAAGCCATTCCAAGGTATGTAATACCTAAAAAGTATTATTTTGCCAATATCTTTAGGAATTGAAGCTAGGTTTCATCCATGAACTTGCAAGCATTGATTGATACTAAGAGTTCCTGTAACTTTACAAAGTATGTCAAATTTCATGCAAATTTCAAAGATTCTTGATGAATATCATGATTGATGGTCTCTGTAACATCCAAGTCAAGAATTGTTTTTAAGTCTATATTCAAATGATCAAGATTCGTTATTGTTAAATTTTCTTGGAAAATCTTGATGCTATTTAAGAAAGAAAAGATTAATTGAGTACCTTGAAAATTAAGTTCAAGAAGTGCATTTTAAAGATACATTTTCAGATATTAGCCAAGAATTTTGCATGTTTTGAGTCACTGAGTTGATTCTAGTTTTCAGTTAAGTTAAAAAAGTTGCATGAGAAAGTTATGTAATAAGCTGGGCTAAGTCCTAAAGAAAGCCAAATTTAAAGAATTTATGATCACTAAGAATGAGCTATATAAAGTATTTTGGGAATAGTATTGAACACCGATATGGGTGAGAGTATAATAAATTACTCGAACTCATAAACTATGTAGCCAGTATAGGATAGGATTGTACTACAGTACCTTCCTCATTAGCCACTGAGATGGCCTAGTTTGGGATGGATCCACTCCCTTAGTTATTCGTCCCCTACCCCGACAAAGTACGGTATGACTCTGGCAGCGTGGGCAAGACATTGTATCACTGTGAAGCTCATAGTGGTGGTTATCGGTTGGAGAAACTCCCCAAACTAAGAAACTAAGTTTTTCATATCAGTTTTTAGCATTTTATTTTCAACATACTAGCCTTTATTATTATTGCTATGTAATTATGCATTATGTTTATGTCTTTTGAGAAGCATAATGATATACTGTTTAAATTTTTTGTCCATCTTACATATTGTACATTCCACATACTGATGTCCTTAGGACCTTCATCATTTGATGATGCAGACACAAGTAACAGTGTACCTCAGCAACTGCTTCGTTGAGAACCTACAAGCTATCAGCTTATTGGTGAGGCCTCTTCCAGTCCAAGGCTCCTTTGATTCATGAGATTTCTTTTCAACTTTATTTTTAGTTCTGAGTACTTAGGGCCTGTCTCAATAGTCCATATAGACAGTATTAGTAGAGGTTCCATAGACCGGGTGCTTAGTAGTTCAATTTTCTAGTTATTTAGACATTGCTTAAAAAGCTTTCTTATTTAGTTATGTAGACTATTTTAGCTTATCTTTGTTGCTTTATGTCTTTTTCCATCATTATTAAGTCTTCCACTGATTAAGTAGCCCTACCAAGTGGTTCACTTGGGACTAGAAATAGTTTCTGAGTGCTGACCACGTCCAGAATGTTGGCTCGAGGCATGACAAGAAGACTTTTGAAAATCCATAGGATAGAAAAGTTGTTTCCACTATTGTTCTACTAAAGAATTTTATTGTGAGGATGGAAAAGAAGGGGTTCAGGAATACAGAGAGAGGAAGGTGAAGAAAGTTTTGCAACTTGTTGAGTTTTATTAAGCTTAGTGTTTAAATTAGAGTTTAACTATCTATAGTGAATCAGATTTTTTAAGTATAAATTTTTCAAATGATTGCACAAATTGTCCCATATGTTAGCGATATTTAACTTTTTACCTACATTTTGTTCAATAAAATTTTCTTCATTGTTAAAAAAAATTAATATTAATCTACACCAATTTATGAACAAAAATTTACTTTCTTAATTTTTTTTAAACTAGTCTCTAGCCACGTGCCATGCACGTGATTTAATCTTTGATAATTTTTTTTATAATGATATAGATAATTAAACATGTCCCTAATGTCACGCCCTGGGAGGGTACTCTTGGTGTGGCCGGCATTCAGAGATTATTGCTAGTCCCTAAGCGAACCACTTGACCTCATCATCACATCAACTCGATAGCAGAAGAATAATACTCAAATAAAAGGGCATCATATGAATAAATATACATATATGTGTATAGTTCAAATAACTCATGGTTTCCAATGTATAAACTTTACAATGTATAAACTTTAGAATACATAACACTCGACAATCCTCTACTCAATGTCTATGAAGCCGCTACTCAATAATTTAGATGGTGCCATTTCAGGCCATGGATACCCCAACTCAAGAAAATAAAGATACTCCATGAAAGTAAGAAAATAAAAAGGCTTCTCCAGGATGCAAGGAGGGCTCACCAACTTTGGAATACTAATCTACACTTCAACGGTGGACGGGCTGAAATCCTCTTTCTCTTGTATCTGTATCATAAAATGATGCAGGGTCCAAATAGACGTTAGTACATGAAATATACTGGTATGTAAAGTGGTCAAATGTAAACAATATGGGTGGAAAATATGATATAACATCAACTCATACTCACTCAAAATGTCAAATGTCTATATAAAGTAAGAATAAAGAATAGACAATGACTCATCAACATCAATCACCTCATAGCATCACATTAACATTAGAGTAGTATCAATAAGGAATCTAGTTGGGAGTTTCTCAAACCTACAACCATCACCTATGAGCCGACGTTGATACGACGAAGTGTTGTCTTTGCGGTATCACCAAGTACCTTTGTGGGGTAAAGGACGTGGAATCTATGGATCCATTATAACATCAAGTCCTCTTTTGGGACTAAAGGAACATCTATTTTTATGGTGCAATCCTCTCCTACGCTGGCCACGTAGTTAATGAGTGCGAGCGGGACTCACTTTTACTCATTTTTGGTGCTCAATAATCCTCTTAGGACTTGACATGCTCATAAACATAAAAATATCAAGATTTCTTATCAATTTGTCTCTTTGGATGTAGAACATCAACTCATCTCATCAACCCTCAATTCAATGGATTAAGAATATTCTTTTAGAATTAATTATATACCCTTAAAACTCCATGAACATCAATTTCCTCAACATCATCATCAACATTCTCAAATCATGGCTACAATCATAAATCACAAGCTTATACATACCGTTAAGGCTCTTGACCCATTTACTAAATTCATTCTTACCATCTTTAGCAAATAGTATATGGAGTTATATGAAATATTTCAAAATAAATCCTTTATGTAGTAAATTAGTTTTATGATGGCCGTCAACATAAGAAATACATAATATAGATATAGATTTTAAAGAAAATACTCAAGATTTACATATTGAAACTCAACACATCCATCTATCCATATACTTCAATTATTGGGCACATGAAAGAACAAATCCATGTTTTAAGTTAGCCATACATACCTAGAAATTGAAGGAACAATCAAAATTCAATGGATTCTTATGGAGAAATCAAGAACCTTACTCTTTCTCCTTTCTCCTCTTCTTGCTCAAGAAAACCCTAGGTGAAAAATAAGAAATATGCCTAAGCGTCTACCTTAGGCATTATATTTAGGCCTTAAAACGGTTGAAGGTTAAAGAGAAATGGGTGAGAAAGTATCAAAATAACCCTTCTTAAAAGCTATCAAAAGTCCCGTATAGGCTCGTTACTACCCGTAAACAATACTACGACCCGTAGGACCCCTCTCGTAACCCTTTAGCTCAATTTTAGAGTTTCTAGAAGTTGATATGAGCCACACTTTGACTCATACGCCATATTATGACCCCATAACAAAGTTTTCATGGTGTAACTCTGCACTGCCAGTGTTCAGTAAAATGACCATAATATTTGACTCTGAACTCAGAATAAGGTGAAATCAGTTGTGTTGGAAAGCTAATTCAAAGGTTGTCAATTGGTGTGTCATGGGTCATCCAGTTATTCATGTGCTAAAAGTTGATTCTTGCACAATCCACCACTCAACACTCAATTTATAGGAAAGTCTTGAACTCATCTAAGTGGTAGAGGTCTTTCATGACTCTAATAAACTTCCTACATATAGAAATAAGGCTTGAAACATATGTACATATGAGGGTAGAGTTATGGGGTGTCACAATATCTCCCCCTAGGGATCATTCATCCTCGAATGATGAGCAATTAGGAGACCTATCACAAAGGAACTCAAATACTCGAATACTCAATTACTGATACTTCAGAAATCAACCTTAACTCAAATTTAAAATCCAAAGACTACTTCTAATATCTTCACTAGCCGCGAATACAATTGAAGACATGCATATTTAATTACTTATAGACTCGAGAAGATCAACAACTCTGAGGTAAAAACTCAACTCAACAATGAAAAAGTAACTCAGAGGGTAGAAATAAAATATTGTCATCATTTTCATCATTAGAAGGCATGAATAGGCTCAAGACTCATCTCAATACCCACTCAATAACTCAAACTCTCTATGTCTTCATTGACTTCAATAAACTCTAGTTAGAATCAAGAACTAACATATCAATGCAAGAATAGAAACATTGATTGAGTCAAGGATAGGAATATTACCCTCAACATCTTCATCATCAATCATGAATGGAATATCGAAATACAATTAATTCAAATCGCTCAAACACCTCGAAAATGAGGTTTTTTAAAACTAAAAAAGGACATTAACTCTAATTGACAGTGGGATTATTAAGGTACATAATACTCCATGGGTAACTCCCAACTTTGCACCTCATCTCAACTACTCTCCTTTTCATGGCACTATACCTCATCAATTTAAAGCTTAAAGCTTCTATTCAAATCTTTTCCTAACCACATCCCCTTATTCTATTCAAGCCAAAATTTCAGCCTCAAAGTACTACTTCTAAGATGATCATATTCCTATAAAGCTAACACTCAACTTAAGTTCCATACTTCCTTAGGAATTTTCATTTAGGAAATACTACTCTCCCATCGCTGTTCAATCGTACTTACCTAGAGCACTCACTCAAATTCACTGATAGCCTTCTCCAATCACTCATATAGTGACATCCACGCATTCAAGAATATTATTTTAACCACTTCAACTATATGTAAGAATTATCAGGCCTACTCAACACTTTTACCTCTATCATTAGCTATTACTTAAAGATACACTAACATGCTCTTGCCTAGAGATACTCTAATCTAGCCTTATCTATTTGTATCACAACATGAGGTCTTATCTATCTCTTTTTGCATGACTATAACCTCAATGAAAGGAGGAAATCATAATCATCACATCAAGGAACATCCACCCTCATTTGCATCAACATTAACCCATCTATTATCATCAAAATCACTATCAAGACTGGAAGGAAAGATTATTGTAAAGGCTTGGAGGGAAATATCACAAGCACGTTACATTCAAATAATTCAATCTGAGAGCAATCATAATGTGTCACAACCTCATTAGCCCTCTTTGGACCTATCATGCATTTATTGAATCAAATAGGTTATGAAACTCAATTGCATCTCATAAAACATAGGGGTGGAAATTCTGAGATTCCCATGAGATAAAGTACAACTGTTGCTCCTTGTCCTTGAGACTCATCACAACTATTAGTCAATATTGAGTATATGGGTTTAGTCCAAAGACATGGTGCTCATACGTAAGAAAGGAATAAAATATCACCTCAACCAAGCTCTAAGGAACATAAAAGATTAAAATACATTGATGTCTCATCCTGATCGAATCATCAACATAAATACTCAAGACTCACCTTGGTTTATCAAACTCTCATATCCCCCTTAGCTCAAAGGTCATCTTCCTAACTCTACGAACTGTTTGCTTTTACTGAGCTAGAAATATAGATCTTCATAAGGTTTTTGGGGTATGACTATCCATAATAACACCTCAAATTCTCTTATTATGCTATACTCAAAGATATAAATTCGCTACTAAAACTTGTTCTAGGATATGACTCTTAACTTCCGTCTATTTGTGTGGGCATCTTTCTATCCTCTCTACTCATATTTGTATGCATAGTTACACCTCACAACTCTAATAATCTAACCTCTTTGTTCATCCTGCTAGCATTCCACTTATAAGTTCCAATATATATGACTATGTAAGTCTTGGATTATACGGTAGAACTCATCATCATTCATACATAAATACCCATCAACCTACTAACTAAGAGTGTCCAAAGAATACTTATGCCATATCACTATACATTAATAACTCAAATATACTCTCTATGTTCTTATCTCAAAAACCCATCTTATGCTCCCTCTCATCTAGTGTTCCATCCTCAATTCACTATCTCTATATAAGGGGTACCTCTACTATACATCACAACATCTCACTCATTGCAAGATAACATCTAAAAACACATACTATAGCAAGACTATTAGAGAAAACCTCCAACTAAGACTATCACTTTTATATTATTATCTTCTGTTAGAACTCGAAAATTCGAACAATTGAAATGCTTGTGAAATGTGGACAAATATTGGAAATTTCGAACAATTCGGGATTTAAGTATTTATTTTAGTTTAGACCAAGTGAAATTTTTATAAAATGTGAAATAAAGAATAATAGGAGTTAAAGAACCATTACGGTTGCTAATCGTTATCGTTGTTGTTATTGTGTAGACATCGAGCATCCCGAAGCATAAGTCAGGTTGGTTTAGGCAAGAACTAATTGAAGGAAGATAGTTGAGGTATGTGAAGTTTTCGATTCTTTTGGCATGAATTAG
>JAOTQJ010082130.1:0-46359 GCA_025642045.1 Solanum sejunctum
AAAGAGCCATTTTGTTTTATTCCATCATACTCCAAGGCCAAAAAATAGTCAATCTTTGGCTCCATCCGAGATTGATGGAAAAATATTTTTTGAAAGAAAATATTTAATTTATTAAGTGTTATTTGACATGTTTCTCTGTGATGTAAAGGGCGGGAAAGATGGCAATCCACCAAATTTGGCGACTATTTTCTTTGAGACTCGTAAGATAGACAACCAGCTTGTTGAACCTGAAGCCATTGAAAAACATGTATGTTTGGTAAATTATATATATAAATTTATGAAAAATTTATTATGGATTATAGTTGAATGTTTACATTTATATATATATATATATATTGTAGGCTCAAATCGAAGAAATAGTGAACTCAAACCATGTCTACCTACCATAGAGATTGTAAAAAAGTGTTACGGACCTCAAACTCGCAGCCATGTATTTGGCTTTGGGGGTGGAGTAAAGGCGAAAGACATGAAAGGGGAACTTCCTCAAAAGCTGAATTCATGTCTGCGTTGTGTTCAACTCAAGAGGAAAATAAATCTTTGAGTGAAGCAAATAAATCCTTGAATGATCAATTGTCAATCTTGGAAGATGAGATGAAAGAAATGAGAAAATTCTTCATTGCTCAATAATCACATATCCCGCCTACAACATCACCCGTTTCATCAGAATGACCATTGGCTTATTTATTTTACCAAGTAAGTAATAATATATCTTACTTGATTTACATATAGTCATTTAAATAGTTATTGTAAAAGGCTGAACTCTTAGGAAACTAATTAGATATGAGTGGTCGCGTTTAAATTCTTTCTTAACTTGTGAGGCCCTTCACTGGGTAACTTTATTCTCTTAGTTGCTGGTTGTTTGATTTGATTCTCTTCCTTATTTGAAGAAGCTTGTTTGTCGCTCCCTCGCTCACATGTTATTTCCTGTACAGTTGCACGGCTGCACAATTACTAGTTGTGATGAAGTTGCCTTCTCTGTTTGCCGTCTCTATTTATTATTTCTTGCACATTTGCACAACTACTGGTTGTGTTGAAGTTGCATTCTCTGTGTATGAAGTTGCTGGCTCTGTTTGTTATTTCCTGCATATCTGCATGTGCAGGTCTTACCTATTTTTTTTTAATACAATTGCACATACCCATCAGCTTTGATAAACTTGGATGTCTCAATCATCCTTGTAATTGATCAGATGACTCAATACATAAGATGTAAACTACTTGGAAGGCTTAGATAATAAAATTCATGTGATAATGCATTATCCACGACATATTGCATTCTATCTGTCAACAAAGCTGTAGGAAAACATCACTTAGTAGTTAAATGTTTTGTTTGGAATAAATGGATAATGAATATGCTCAGAACAGAGGTAATGTGTCATTAGTGAAGAGTCACATCTGCACGTGCAGGTCTTGTTTGTTTGTTTGTTTTCAATACAACTGCGCGTATATGTCTTCTTCTTTGTCTTTTCATCTTCTACGTAGTTGCGCACACACATCTTCTTCTATGTTGTGGTAGGGATGAGCTTGAGCTTATGTTCGCAAGTTTGAACTAAGTTCATTCCAAAGACCTCGCTCAACTTCGATTTTGTAAGAGAATGAATCCAATGAGCTCTCAGCTCTAATAGTATCAAGCTCTCACAACTTGATGTGTTGTTTAGGCGCAAAGGGAAGAATAGCAATTTGATCTCCTCCCTCAATCTTTGCAACACAACCCTCAAATGAGCCCTATGCTCCTCCTTATCATGAGAATAGATCAAAATATTATCAATGAATACCACAACAAATGAATCAAGGTAGATTTTGAAGATCCAAATGACATCACAATAAACTCATAATGCCCATACCTAGTCCGAAAGGCCTACTTGGGAATATCACACTCCCTCGCCTTTGCTTGATGATACCCGGACCAAAGATCCATCTTAGAGAATGGCTAGCCCCTTGCAATTGGTCAAACAAATCATCATTCCTTGGAAGAGGATACCTATTCTTGATGGTGACCCTATTGAGTTGTCGTTAGTCAATACACATCATTAGGGGCACATCCTTCTTTTTCACAAACAACACCGGTGCACCCCCAGGTGATTGGCTAGGCCTAATAAATTCCTTCTCCAACAAGTCCCTCAATTGTTCCTTCAACTCCTTCAACTCTGCCGGGGCCATATGGTAAGGGGGACTAGAAATGGGTTGAGTACCGGGAAGGAGATGGATACCAAAATCTATTTTTCTTTCAGGAGGAACATCGGGAAGGTCATTTGGAAAAACATCAAGGAACTCATTAACAACCGGAACCGACTCTATGGGAAGGACTTTGGACTCCACATCCCTAACCCTCACAAGATTGTAAAGACACCCCTTAGAGATCAACTTATAAGCCTTAATGCAAGAGATGAACCTATCCTTGACCACCACATCACGATTCTCCCACTCAAAGATAGATTCATTTGGGAATTGGAATTTGACCTTACGGGTTCTACAATAGTATGCATACAACTAATCCATCCCAAGATGCAAATTGGACAATTTCTATAGACTTTTCTAGCAACAATAGATGCACCAATAGGTGTAGACACCTCATATGACTCATGCAATAATTCGGTCTCAACATTGAACCTTTTGGCAACAAAGAGGGTAACAAAAGAAAGCGTGGCACCTGGATCAGTCAATGCATACACATCAAAGTCAAAGATTTTCAATATATCGGTAATAACATTAGGGACCTCATCAACCCCTTGCATCCCATGCAAAGCATAAAACCGATTGTGACTTGGGACACCATTTTGTCGGCCACCTCTCCCCAAAAGAACCGCATTAGCACCTTGAGGACGATTACCCTTGTTGCGATTTCGAGGGCAATCTATTGCCTTATACCCCATTTCCCCACAACCATAGCAAGCACCGGTATCCCTCAAGCATGGGCCACTATGACCCTTACCATTCTTTGGACACAATAATAGGAGTCGCACCCCTACCACCTTGGGCCCTCAGAAAATCAATTGGAATCCTCTTTTGAAATGCATGAGAAGACCCTTGGCCTCGATGGTATTGACCACTCTTTTGGAATTTACCCTAAAAACGGGCCCTATTGGCCTCATGACCTTCTTTTCATCAATTTCTCCTCTTCCATATGTTCGACATAGGTCATCAAACGTGACAAGTCCATGTCACTAATCAACATGGCGGACTGACACTCTTGACTAACCAAGTCGAAAACACCCATCACAAATTTATTCATTCTTGACCTTGGGTTGGCAACCAAGTGAGGAGCAAACTTTGAATGTTGGGTTAAATTGAGGGAATACTCCCTCACACTCATAGACCCTTGTCTTAAATTCATAAATTCCACCAGTTTGTCTTCCCTAAGCTCAAGAGGGAAAAATCGATTAAGAAAGGCCGCCTTGAACTCTTCTCATAAAAACACATTGTTGACTCCCTTTTCCTCCTTCCATTGGTTGTACCATATTTGTTCTAACCCTTTGAGTTGGTAGGCCGCCAACTCCACCTTATCCTCCGACCTCACACCCATGATAGACAAAATCTTATTGACCTTATCAATGAATTCTTGAAGGTCCTCACTCACCTTCAACCCATGGAATTTCGAGGGATTCATACTCATGAAATCTCTCACCCGAGATGTCGGTGTGGGAGCATGAGGGGCTTGGGCCCCTTGGTAGTCTTGATTAGCCACCACTTGTGCAAGTAAAGTGAGAGCCTCCTGAAGCTCTCCATTAGCCGATTGCTCCTCCATAGTATGGGCTCTTTTCCCTCTCGTGTTAGGCATAATCTAGCATAGCAAAGGACAGTTGTTAGGGGGAAAAACTTATTTCAACTCTATAGCACAACTTAGAACATGAAGAAGGGAAACATTTCCTAAATGTTATAGTCTCCTACTCTTAGTTGTGGTGCACAACACAACCATGAACAAGACTCTAATCAACACGGTGTGTTGGAATCCAAGGAGCTAATAACTTAGTACTTTGATACCATATTTGTCATGACCCAAGCCTAGGGCCTAGACATGACAAGCGAATGGGGAACCCGAAGGAACCCCAAACAAGCCTCATAGCATATCATTACACATCCTTGGTCGTGGAAGCAATTAAAATGACGCTAAGAGATAAGCATAAGTAAGGGAATTAGGGTTAAGGGTAAACTTCCATATCATATCATCAAGAAACAAGAGAGTCAAGGCTGATAGCATAAATACATAAAATGTCCAACAACACCTTTACAACACAGATAAGAGTGGAGGCCATGACAAATAATTGGGCTCACCCTCATAATCAATACACGAATAAAGGAAAGATAGTCTTAGTACATAACAAGAGATCATAAGCAATATCTTCGAAATGGAGGACTCACCAACAAGCTTAAGAGACAATCATACTAGCCACGTGAAGGAGGAGGATAATCAAGCGGTGCAACGGTTCCTACATGGTGACATCATGTAGGCATAGAATATGTGTTAGTACATTTGAATGTACTAAGTATGTAAGATGCAATGCAACAAGTGATGGCAACATAATCAAAATGCATAAGCATAGGCAATGAGTACATATAGCAATATGGCATGCATGGAAGATACTCGTAATAAATCATACTTATATGGATCATAAAGTAAGTGAAAGGAGTGTCCATTCTTAGTGCAATCCAAGGCCTACCACCCCCTTTCGATAGGAACATGAGGTACAAACCCCTTCATGAGGTTGATGGAGAGCAGACCTGCCAACAAGGTTGATTGAGTGCAAACCGCCCCTCCCCCCCAACAAAGTTGATGGGTACAAACCCCCAACAAGGTTACCCAGGCCTACCATCTCCCGAGCTAGGCGATCGAGGTACCAACCCCTCAACAAGAATACCTGGGCCTACAACCCCCCTGAGCTAGGCTTGGTCATTCCCAACATAATAGTGATAATATAACACACACATATATATATATATATATATATATACACACACACACACACATACATACACACTTCTTTCATCATCATATATATAAATTTCTTTTCATCATCATTTCATCATCGTTCCACCATCATTTCATCATCATAAAGTCATTCAATTCATAAGACATGCATTGGACTTTCAATTACTCAAGAAACTATAACCGAACATTTTATTAAACACTTAGAGGGTGTGTAGTACTTGTGTAAAACCATTCAATTCAAGAGTGTTATAATGCTAGAAAATCATAATACCCTCAAGCAATATACATCAAATCCTTCATCAAATCTCAAATTAGATCTTACAATCATAGCCCAAATCATAGTAAAACAGTCACAACTTCATAAACCCCAACATAGTATGTAGTGAATTTCATAATAAATAAGACCCATGAGTAAATCAACTTTAAATTGTGCAAATTAGAGTAAAAGGAAGCTTGGGTATCATGGGTGAAAGAAACCCACGTACCTTATCTTTGGAGATGAACTTGATGAAGATTGGAGATGGAGACTTGAAACTTGAGAGGAAATACTTAGATCCGGAGAGGGTTTTGAGAGTTGAATTTAGGAGTAAAATATTTGGCTAAGTGTTTGAATGAGTATTGAGAAATATTTAGAATGATATGAGGGTAAAAAATGACTAAGCATAGGTATTTTCACGTTTGGAAACACTTAGGCAGAAGACTTAAAATTTTGGGACCAAAGTCAAAACTAGGCAACAAAATACACTGAGGTGTGCCCTTGGTGAATCGCGCCAGGTGCGCGAAAACCTCACTGGAATTTGCATTTTTGGAAAATCAAAATTGCTAATCGATTGCTCTAAAATTGGGGTTAGACCTACTTTCCACTCAATTTGGCCTCCTAAACAAGAATATGAAGTCGGATTTTTGATATCGCACACGAATTTTGAGATATATGAAAATTATGATTCCAGGCACTTTTTGGGGTCGTTACAGAAGATGTGGCCCCATTATAAGCATGAATACCACTATCATTAGAGTTGTCCAATCTAACACCCAACCAAGCCAGACGATGAACATCCTTTGCCAACTCCTTCTTCTCTTCCTCAACATGAGCCATACTTCCCATAGATAGCCTACTAAGAGCATTAGCTACATATTTGGCTTACCGAGATGATTTTTGCATATTCATGTCATAGTCTTTGAGGAGTTTCAACCATCTCCTTGGCCTCAAGTTAAAATCCCTTTGAGTGAACATATATTGTAAACTCTTATGGTTGGTGAAAACATCAATATGAACCACTTATAAATAATGGCTTTGAATTTTCAAAGCAAACACCGCTGCCGCTAACTCAAGTTTAGGAGTCGACTAATTATGCTCATGCACTTTCGATTGCCTCGACGCATAAGCTATCACCTTAACATATTGTATAAGCACACAACCCAACCCAATTCGAGAAGCATCACAATACATCACAAACCCATCTAAGCAATCTGGTAGAGTCAAAATAGGAGTCGAGGTAAGCCGATCTTTCAAAGTCCAAAAACTATTTTCACATACACTTGACTGTACGAACTTGGCCTTCTTTTCAGTTAACTTAATCAGTGGAGATGCAGTAGACGAGTAACCTTCAACAAACCTTCTATAATAACCAGCCAATCCAAGAAAACTTCAAATATCCAAAGGATTCAATGGTCTAGGCAAAATCTTCACAGATTCAATCATCTTCCGGTCAACCTTTATACCATCCCTGGATACCACATGACTAAGAATAGATACCTTACCCAACCAAAACTCACATTTTCTAAACTTAGAATACAATTTCTTCTCTCTCAAGGTCTAAAGAACAACCTTAAATAATCCATATGCTTCTGCTCACTTCGAGAATAAATAAGTATATTATCGATGAAGACAACCACAAAACTATCAAGAAATAGCTTGAACACCCAATTCATAAGATCTATAAACATGGTTGGAGCATTAGCTAAACTAAACAACATCACCCCATATACAAAATTCCCATACCTTGTTTGAAAAGCTATATCGAGATTGTCACACTCTCTAACCTTCAATTGATGATAATCGAAATGGATGTAAATCTTTGAGAAATGGGTGGCCCCTTGAAGTTGATCAAACAAGTCGTTGATCCTTGAAAATAGATACTTATTCTTGAAGGTTACCTTATTCAATTGCCTATAATCAATGCATATCTGAAGAGACCTATCTTTCTTTCTTACAAATAGCACTGGAGCACCCCATGAAGATATACTTGGTCTGGTAAAAACTTTCTCTAAAAAATCCTCCAATTGATCTTTCAACTCAAATAGTGCCATACAATAAGGAGGAATAGAGATAGGGTGTGTATCCAAGAGAAAATCTATGCTAAAGTCTATTTCCCTTTCAGGAGGAATATCGGGCAAATCTTTAGGAAGCACCTATAAAAATGTATACACCACTGAAACCGACTCAAGAGTAGGTGACTCAGGTTCCATATCTTTAACCCTCACAATATGATAAATGCATCCCTTGGGAATCATCTTTCGAGCCTTAAGGTATGAAATAAATTGACCTTTGATTGCTGAGTCACTACCTTCTATTCAAGAACGAGCTCACCCAAATATTGGAACTTGACTTTCTGGGTTCAACAATCTATAGAGGCATATGAAACATATAACCAATATAACATCAAAATCAAATATCTTAAGTTTCATAAGATCTCACGGAAGACTTTATGCAACACAAAAAGGGACAACTCTAATAGACCTTATGAGCGACAATAGATTCACCCACAGGAGTACAGACTGAAAAAAGCTCCCTCAAGATTTCAGGACTCAAACCAAACATAATAGTCAATAGAGGAGTCATAAAAGATAAATTGGTACCTGGATCAAGCAAAGTATAAGCATCAAAATCAAAGACCTTTAACATACCAATCACAACATTTGAAATCTCTTCAACTTCTTGACGAGCATGCAAAGCATAGAACCTATTGTTTCTTGGGGCATCACCTTGTGGAGCTTTTTACTGGCCTTGACCACCTAGAGCCACTTGACCCTGACCTTTCTGAGCAACTTTAGGATAAGCAACAATCTTGTGGTTCATATCACCACACCCAAAGCATACACCTAACTCCCTCCAACAAACACCTGTGTGATTCTCTTCGCACTTATCACACTGGGGAAACAATGGCCCACCATAAACCGAGGTTTTGAGAGAAGGTACCACATTATTAGCAACCCAAGAATTGGAACCTTGACCTTATTAGAAGTGATGATAACTGCCACCCTTGGAGTTAGAGAACCCATCATCAAAATGGCCCCTCTTAGAAATATGTACGCTCTTGTCCTTGAGCTTTTCTCCTTTAATCTATTCTACATATACCATGATACTGGAGATGCACATATCCCAAATAAGCATAGTTGTATGATATTGCTTCACAACCAAATCAGAGTCACCAGACATAAACTTCTGCATTCTTGCAAGGGGGTCAGCCACAAGCATGGGAGCATACTTGGAGTTGAGGGCATAGACCTTCACACTTATACCACCCTATTTGAGGTTGATAAATTGTATCACCATGACTTCCCTAAGTTCAAGTGGGAAGAAACAAATAATCCAGAAATGCAAACTTGAACTTTTCCCAATTAACAACATTGCCACAGACCCTCTATATTAACAATTGAGTATAACACACTTGAGACACATCTTTTAACTTATATGCAGTCAACTCAGCCCTCTCCTCAAAGGTCACCCCCATAACAATCAACACCTTAGAGAGCTCATCAATGAACTCTTGAGCTTCCTCATTAGCCTTTGACCCATAGAACTTTAGAAGGTTCATCTGGGTGAGATCTCTGACTCTAGAAGCCGGAGTGGGATCACGAGGAGGCAGATTAGCCTGCCTAGTTTGAGAACTCTCCATTTGTGCAAGAATAGCAAAAGTCATACGAAATTAACTATTAATGATAAGCTCTTCCATAGGTCCTTGAGGTACTTGGTCCTTATTAGCAGGCCCGGTCTTGGTTGGGGAGCTCTTCATGGAGGCGTCTTCTACAATGTAGCATGGACAACATTAATATTAGAAAACCTTAATATATGGTCCAAAGCATGATATAAGACATGAAAAAGTGAGATCATTCCTAGAATGCCATCATAGCCTCTCATGTGGTGCACTTCACACCCACAAATAAGACTCCACTCAACGCGGCATATTGGATTCTGAGGATTACTAACAAACCTAGTGCTCTGATACCAAGCTTGTCATGATCTGGACCTGAGGCCCAGGAGTGGAATGGCGAATGGGAACCCAAAATTCCCAAACAAGCCCCAAAGTATCTATAATCACATCATCAATTCAGAAGCATATGTAAATAACAAACACATAGTTCTAAGGGACGAAAAAATAGGACTTGCACTATGGGGATATCATAGGGATATGGATTAACATAATTTCACATAACACATAGTGCATAAACTCTAAGGGGTGGGTAAGTATGACTCACTCTATGAGGCCAAAAAAGGACTTAGGATATTTCACTTTTCCATATCATAACACCAATCTATATCATAATAGCCATATCTGATACATAACCGCACTCATAATTTCTGAATACAACACATAGCATATATCTATACAAGAATCTACAAAATGTCCAATAATGCCTCTAGTCATAGGATAGGGGCCAAGACATGTTTTGTATTTACCTTCAAAGTAAATAACATAAACTAAGAATAATAGGTAGAGGAATGGTGGTTTGTCCTTAAAAGATAGGACTCACCACAAGAAGTATTTCAAATTCAATCTAGTCATCAAACGGTGGATTAAGTTAGTCTCTAGTCCCAACATGATTAGATCATTTAGCAAAAGTATGCATCGGTATGTTTGAATGTACTAAGTATGTGAGCATGTAATGCATATGACTTATCGAACCTACATTCAATGTTAGATGACAAGGCAACAAAATATAGAAAGAGATGTGTATAACAAGAGAAGTAATATAACAATATGCCATGAAATCCATGTTTCATGAAATACAATTATCCTTCCATATATATAGAGGAGATGTGACCATAACTGACATCTCAAACTCATGCGAGCTATTACATTAGTTCGTCCGATGTAGACCTCTCACCAATAAGGAAAATTACTTACCAAGAGTAAACTACATCACGCCTTATGACCCAGTCTTTTTGATATAATGGACACCTTCCTTACAACACCTTCCTTACAACCTCGTCTTTTAAGAAGGATTTCTATATCATATCATACCATATCAAAATGTGCGATCATTCCTTATGACCCCGTCATTTCAATAATGGCTACCATATACCTATGCTAGTACATAGTTCAAGGAAATGGAGAGAACCCTTGGGGATATCCCTGATGGCCCAAATCCATTTAGTACTAAATCAACATCCCATAAGAATACTCATA
This sequence comes from Solanum sejunctum, assembly GCA_025642045.1. Lineage (NCBI taxonomy): Eukaryota > Viridiplantae > Streptophyta > Magnoliopsida > Solanales > Solanaceae > Solanum > Solanum sejunctum. The sequence goes on from JAOTQJ010082130.1 coordinate 10,336, forward strand.
CATATGCATGCTTTCAAAAGAGGCATAAGTCATCTAAAACAATTTCAATGCACACATAGGCTTAAAAGCCAAACATTCTTCATAATCATTCATACTTGGGCTAAAAATAAAAATCATAATTCAAATCATACTTGTTGTCAAGCCCAAAGTCCCATTAAGGTGGAATGGCAACCATTACCGACAAGGCTCGGGAGAACAAACATATAACCATGCACTTTTTATGAACATTATAAGGGGTTTCCATATTCATCACACATTCCAGATAATAGATAATAATAGCAAGCCAAAAGAAAATGCATATGACAAGGCCATTGGAGCCACAATGTCTAAAGTATGAGATATGACCATACTTTAATTTACACAGTCTATAAAGCCTCTAGTTAAGGAACAATACCAGATAAGAGTCAGGATAGGCCCTGCCTTATGACTAACTATACAAAACAAAAATATAATCTCTAGACACACAAAGCTCCAAAGCAAACTGGAGCTTAGTAACAATAACTGGATATCCTGTACTCCTATTGGGGAGATCTATTAGCGCCTGTACCTGCAATATGAAATGCAGGTCCCCCATAAGGTATGTCAGTATGAGATAATGTATTGAATATGCAATGCAAAAAATACTATATATGAAGTAACAACTCAAAATGAAACCATGCACTGGTGTAAAGATAAGAGACCACCATAGTATCACTATAGAACCATGTACTTTATGTCCTTTTTATTACTTTACCTTTCTTTATTGTATAATTTGTGCACAACATATAGTACAAATGACCAGATGATCAGTGGTAAATCAATATCGGGATTGACCTACGCTAGGATTTCCTTTCACGCCTGGGATACCCCCATAATGGGATAGGCCCGTGCTAGGTGATTCTTCTACCTTTAGGATACCACCCATGAATAAGCAACATACTTTATCTTTTGTTTACTTTTGAGATGATTATTTTGGTGGTCATAATATTTGAGTTTTAGGTTCATAGATATAGCATGTGACATGTAAATAACTATAAAATACAATACCTTAATGAAAAGAGTAGGTTATACAGATTATAAAATGCGTATGAGATGAAATCTATCATGAACTTTATTAGCAACAAGAACCCATGTATCTTCGTATCCAAGTATGTATGCACATTTGTAAATGACTATGTATGGGAGCATATGAACATGTTAAAGAGTGGAGACACGGATATTAATTATATCGGAGTTGGTTAGTTCCTTTATATGCCAAGGAAGTGTCTAGATTTTATGCTAAGTAATACAAAATCGAGTAGCCTTACATACCTCATTGCACCACCTTGATATTACCTCAAAATAACCTTCATGTCCTCCAAATATTTATCTACAATTTAGTAGATTATAAAACTAGTATTAGCAGCCAATAGATACATCTTGGCAGCCCAATCTCATAAAAATAACACACTGACAGTAAGCGTGTAATTATCAATCCGCGCATATTCTTTCTATCTTTTCACCTCTAATAGTATTTCCTATGCACATTCTCATATACATATCATGTGAAACTTTTTTTAGAGTCATTACAGTCTAACAACAGTCCACAAGGCATAATACATAACAATTTTACACTATAAAAGTAGGCAGCGTAACATTTCGTCTCTTTGTTACATTTCGATGACAACAATCCCAAACCTGTTCCAATTTTAACCAAACTGTTCATACCATATTTATACATAAAAATATTCCAAAAATAATTCTCAAAATAACTGGAGGAAGTAAGACCATAGTCCTCAATCAATGAACCCACAATTTCTACACATTTAGAATAACACACTAAAATTCGATTATTTACGTAGAACAAAATAGTGCAACGACCTATCTACATCATTACAGAACTAAAACTCAATAATAACAACAACCTTTCTTCATACTAAAGCTAACCAAGAAGATAAAAGTTCCCAAATAAATAAAAAAAGTGTACATGTTGTCCAAACTTGCAGCACTAGTAATACCAACCTAGTTCTCTTGTTTTTCATGAAAAACCATCCAAACACACAAGTATTTTTACTTACCATTACCTTCAAGGTTGAGATCTTCTTTAAGAATCCTAAAAATTTCCTTGTGGCTGCTTTGTAAAGTTAAGAAAGAGTAGAGAGAAGACTTTGTGAAAGCTGATTTTTTTGCATGTTCAATATGACTTAAAGGTACTGCTTGTAAGCTCTTTTAAAGAGAAAATTTTGGCCAACTTTCTCTTGAATATTTAGACTTAGTTTATCAAGGTGTTGATGCAGCAGCTTGGCCTTTTTACTTGGGCCTAACTGGGTTGCAAATTGATTGGCCTTGGCTGCCCATTTTTCCCCTTTCTCCTTACTTAGTTTTGGCCCAAATTATTAAGTAAGTTGTGATATACATGGGACCTTTTTCTATTCTTCTAGGGCTATAAATATTGTCCATTCATGATGTTAAAACATGGGATAAATTTATACCCTTAACACGAACTTTATTCATTATCGAACTTAGACAGATTCAGCATCGGGCCTCATTTCCATCTAGTAAGTAAATTTAAGCTAAGCAAGTAGGTGACTCACCTTCTAGCTTCCTAATTCCTACAAGCACCTCAATTCTTTCACTTCATTTAAAGTTGTGATCTCCACAATTTGACTTAAAACTAGCATACACCCGACCTTGTTAAGAGTTAGACGTACATATCTGTAATGAGCTAAGCCTAGGGCCTAGACGTGATCGGCGAAAAATGAACTCTAAGGGACCCCAAACAAGTCTCATAGCATATCATCACACATCCTTGGTCGCGGAAGCAATGTAAAACAACGTAAGAAATATAAACAAGGGGAATTGGGACTGAGGGAGAGAGAGAGATTTATACTTAAATAGCTTGAATATCATAAGTGAGTCAAAGCTCAAGCATAATACATAACATGTTCAACAATACCTCTACTATATAGATAAGAGCGGGGGCCAAGACAAGAAACTGGGCTCACCCTCATAGTTAATACAAACATAAAAGAAAGATAGTCTTAGAACATGTATGGAACCCTTTGGCAAAAGACTTGAAAGTCTTGGACCAAAATCAAAAAATATAGGACTAAAATAACACTGGTCCGCATCGTAGAAGCGACCAGATCACTCACTGGAAATCTACTTTTCTGCACAAATAGTTCTACGAAAATGGGCATAAATTCTTCATGCAAACTCCGACTGAGGTTAAACTAAGTGCGTTGGAAAGCTAATTCAATGTTCTTTAATTTGATAGTTTGTGTGCCACCCAGTTCTTTGTGTGCTAAGAGATATGCTTCTTCAAAGTTGACCCCTCCTAAATTGCATTTTTGGAATTTTTGTATTTTAATACAGTTGCTCTAAAATTTGGGTTTAGACCCATTTCCCACTCAATTTGACCCCCTGAACAAGAATATTAAGTCGTATTTCCAAAATAAGAAACAAACTTTTAAACACATGAAAATTAAGAATCCAGGCATTTTAAGGTATATTTTTAGGCACTTTTTGGGGTCGTTACAATATCTCCCCCTTAGGATTATTCATCCTCGAATGTAAAAGAAACGCACATGAGAAGAGTGATCATGAACAAATCAGCCCCAACAAGAATGCAACACTACATTTAAAACACCATTTTCAAAAACTTAACTTAAGGGTAAAACCATTATAAACTTGCCAACTTAAACATGGATGCATGTGAATGACATAGGGCTGAAACATAGGAGTTGGAATCATAGAAAGGACTTAACATGTCACCATAAGCTTGAATAGAATGCAAGAAGTATTAATATTGCTTCTCCATGCCCACATCGGCTCCCCAAGAAATACATACGAATAGACGACTCTTCTAAAGGGTCTTGATGAACACTACATCCTCATCAATCAACTTCTCCACTCATCCATCCATACCTCCAGCGAGACCTCCTTCTAAGCCAACTTATCTTCCACATCACCCATAATCTCAACGAGTTCTATAGAACTAAAGTCACTCACATATCCTATCAACCTAGAAGCATGAAGAACCGGACTAACCAGACACCTATCATAGGTAATCCCCAAACTTATGCAACCTTACCAACTTCTCTCTTCATCTTATAAGTACTCACAACCATAACTCATTTTTCAACCTTAACCACACCTATCCTACTTATCGCCACAAACTACCATCTCCCCCTTGGGAGACCACCTCCACTCTACCTTCTTTCCACCTAAAACTTTCAACTCTAATAAGGAGGAATCAAGGCCTTGCTTAATCTAGACTTCCTAGCCAAAGAAGTTTGGAACCACCAAGAATGCTATACCACCATGCGCAGCTTCCCTCAACCTAACTTCCAACCTAACCCACCGATGGACCCCACTAGTCTCCTTCTTGCCACCATTATCCACATATGCTAAGCTATCCATAGGCACCCTTCTTAGAGCACCAACCACAACACTACCCTTACTGGAAAAATAATGCACACTCATTTCTTAATCCTTAAAGAATTCTAACCACCTTCGGGCTTCCCATAATGCACACTTATCATATTTAGCAAACAACCTATCATCGTCAAAGACTTGAAACACTACCCCCAAATGATTCACAAGCTCTAAATAAATCCACACCTCATCACTAGAGACTGCTACAAACATATCATGGTAGGGTTTTAAGAACCTATTCATAAAACCCAATAGACATAACCAGTGCACAAGCCCACCTAACAACTTCACCAATAATCAAAATGCTCATTCCTAGTTCAAAAGGGCACTTAGGGATATCACCTACCCTCCTTCACACTTGAGAACAAAAATCGAACCTCAAATCAACTTTAGAGAAGTGACTAACTCATCCTATTTGACTAAATGGATCGACCATCCTTACCCATCATATTACAACCTTACGGGTTCTACACGCATTCGAAATATGCTATGCAAATAGGCCAAACTACCACAAGACCTCCAACACATCAAGCTAAGTTCAACCAAGACTACAAGAAAAGGCTCTATGCAACAAGAACATGGGGCAACCTTTATAGACCCCCCTCTATCTATCGGTGCTAAGTCATCATCCCACAAAAATACTTATGATATACATATAAATACTTTTAAAGAGGGAATATTCATTTTTTTCCAAATCATTTCAATGCACAATTGGTCTTAAAATCCAAACACCATTCATAATAATTCACACTTAGGCTCAAATGCCAAAATCATAATTTCATAGTCATAATAATCATGCATTGGAATAGCCCATTTATATACAAAATGGTCTAAGCATCCAAAATGCTTAAAAGCCAAAATCGAAGACATATATATGATCATAATATTGTCATAACCAACCTTTTATCAAAATCATATCATAAAACGAAATTGGGCTTACCCATAACATAATTTTCAAAATGATCTATATACATGAATGTATATGCTATGAACAATGAGGAAACGACATGTGTAATTAAGACTCCATTTAAAAATCAGTATTTATAATATAAAGTTGAAGTGAAAACACAATTAATTCCATATTTAAATCTATAGTGTAATCTCTCATGCATAAATAATCCAAAAAGGGAACATGCATACTTATAACTTCATAAACCCAAAGTAAATCATCATATTAATGGTTTAAATCACATTAAATTATCAAATAAACACTACCCATGCATTGATAGAATTTTAGGAATCATAATATTCAAATTCCAAATTAAAATAAGTAAAATCCATGCAGGTTTTCTTGAAAATAATTTTGGGTCTCATTGATTGGAAGGATCAAGGATCAACACACATACACATAAATCCTACTAGCACAAAGGAATAACACAAGAAATAGCAACACCTGGACCTATCAAACCACCCTACTCAAAATGTTGGTCACAACATAGCCTTACATAGGTTTAACTAAGTCATAGGAGCAACAATAGAAGAGAACCTACTCATAATCTCCGGTAATAGCTCACTAAACCAAAGAGGTTCCCAATATCCGATGAAGTCAAAGGTCTAGGCTAATCTCTAATGACCTTCGTCTTACTAAGGTCCATCTTAATACCATCACTCTGCACTACACAACCTAGGAAGGCAACCTCTTACCACCAAAACTCCCATCTCTCCTACTAGCATCAAACCTTCTTCCTTAAACTTGTAGTACTACCCTTAAATGATTCACATGCACTACCTCATTAGGGAACGAACCATCATATCATCACCAAAACCACCATAAACCTATTAGAGTAGGGACTAGAGATCTTACTTATGAGACTTATAGGCATAACTAGTGCACTAGTCAAACCAAAGACACGACCTCAAACCCAAAATATCAGAAAGGGACATTCAAGGCCTCATCTACCACCACCAACAATTCTATTACAAAGCAAATTAGGTTCAACACCTCCAATTCTCACAAGATAATAAATGCAACCCCTTAGAGATCAATTGTACCTTATGACAAGAAATGGACCTACCTCCCTTGCTACTATTTGTCAACCCCCCACTCTAAGACGAACTCATTCGGGGGTTAGATTCTAACTCTACGGGTCCTACCACCAAGGAGATACACATGCATGCAACTATTTCATCCCAAATGCAACATCAAAATCCACCACATCAAATCTAACATGCCACAAAGCAAGACCTAATGCAATAGAAACCCAGATCAACACCTATAAACTTTCTAGCAACAATATACCCAACCAAGAGAATAGACACCAAAGATCCACAAAATCACTTGGGCACACAAGAAGCCCCACCGTCAACTAAACGAATAGAGAGAAATAGTGAAACTCAGATCCATCAAAGTCAAAACCTTCTACTTACCTTCCTTCGCCTTCCTCCTTGAAGAGGTATGATTAGCTAAAAGACCAAAGAACATTTGTTAGAGGGGAAAGCCCTATCTCGCTTCTAAAGCACAACATAGTCCATGATGAAGGGAAATATTTCCTAAAATATCTCATAGCCTCCTCTCAAAATTATGGTGCACAACACAACAATGAATTAGACTCTAATCAACATGGTGTGTTAGACTCCAAGGATCTTTCAACCTAGTGCTTTGATACCATCTTTGTCATAACCCAAGCCTAGGGCCTAGACATGATAGGTGAATAGTGAACATGAAGGGATCCCAGACAAGCCTCATTGTATATTATTACACATTATTGATCAGAAGCAATGTAAAATAACATAAGAAATATAAACAAGGGGAATTGGTACTGAGGGGGATAGAGAGAGATTTATACTTAAATAGCTTGAATATCATAAGTGAGTCAAAGCTCAAGCATAATACATAACATATCCAACAACACCTCTACTGTATAGATAAGAGTGAGGGCCAAGACAAGCAATAGGGCTCACCCTCATAGTTAATACATACATAAAAGAAAGATAGTCTTAGAACATAAAATAAGAGAATAGTCATTGTCCCCAAAATGGAGGACTCACTAAAGGCTGACTTGAATAATTTTTCTCTAGCCATAAGAAAAGTCAATAGGAGATTCGGTTCCTACATGGTAACATCATGTAGGCATAAAGTATACGTTAGTACATTTGAATGTACAACCTATAGGAGATGCAATGGAACAATAAATAGGCTTCATAATCAAAATGCATACAATAGACAATAGGCATAGTATAGCAAAATGGCATGTATGTTAAATGCATAAGTAAAACACGCTTAGATAACTCATGCTCATATAGGATATCATATATAAAGAATAGACCAAGTGAACTACTTCCCAACTCTAAGGCACACCATTCTTTGAATGGTGAATGAGGCTTGATACCCCCTCAACAAGGTATCTGAGGCTTAACACCCCCTAGTCAAGGTGATTGAGACTTGACACCTTCTTAACAAGGTGATTGAGGCATGGTACCCCCTCAACAAGGCAACCGAGGCTTGGCACCCCCTCGTCAAGGTGATTGAGAATTGGCACCCTCTCAACAAGATGATTGTGGCTTGGTACCCTCTCAACAAAGCAACCGAGGCTTGGCACCCCCTCGTCAAGGTGATTGAGACTTGGTACCCTCTCAACAAGATGTTTGAGGCTTGGTACCCCCTTAACAAGGCAATCAACTTGCAAAATGATAGATACTTTTCATGCATTCAAGATATGTACACTATACTTTCATCATCATAAAGTCATCATATACCTATATTTCCTCTCATCATTATACATCATATGCATACCATTGTTTCATCATCATTTCATCATTATACAATCATCATAAAACTATTCAACAAATAAGACATGCATTGGGACCTTCAATTCCTCAAGAAACCCTACCCGAACATTTTATCAAACACTTGGGGTGTGAGATAGGGGTAAAAGATCATGCAATTTAGAGAAGAAATGATGCCAGAAAATGTATAGTAAAATCATAAAGTAACGCCTTGCAACACCCCAAGACATTCACATCAAAATCCTTCATCAAATCCAATAGTAAATCTAAGATTTAGAGCTCAAAACATGCTAAAACAACCACATTTTCATGAATTAAAATCAATATGCAGTAAATTTCTCAATATACAAGACCACATGTAGAATCAACTTTCAATCATCCAATATTAGTAAAAAAGAGGCTTAGGCACCATGGGTGAAAGGACACAATGGTTCAACACCATATACCTTGACTTTGGATAACCCTTGAAGAAAATGGAGACTTGAAGCTTGAATGAGATCCTTGATGAAATCCATAAGATTGGTCTTGAGTTTAGGACTTGAATTTAGGGTAAAATATGAGTCTAAGTGTTTGAGTGAGTATTGGAAAATGTTTAGGATGATGTCAGGGTGAAATAAGGCTAAGTATAGGTAAAAACATGTATGGAAACACTTCGTCCCAAGAATTGAAAGTCTTCAACCGAAATAAAAAACCAAGGTCAAAATAACATAGGTCCACATCGCGGAGGTGATGCGGATCACTCACAGAAAATCTGCATTTTTGCACAAACAAGTTCTACAAAAATGGGCATAAATTCTTCATCCCAACTTCGAATGAGGTAAAATCAAGTGCGTTGGAAAGCTAATTTAAAGTACTTTAATTTGATAGGTCATGGTCCACCTAAATCGTTGTGTGCTAAGAGATATGCCCCTTTGAATTTGATCCCTCCTAAATCTCATTTTTACAATTTTTGAATTTTGATACGGTTGCTCTAAAATTTGGGCTAGACCCATTTGCCACTCAATGTGACCCCCTAAACAAGGATATAAAGTTAAATATATAAAATGATGAATGGAATTTTAGATATATGTAAATTAAGATTCCAGACATTTTCGAGGTACATTTTTTGGTACTTTTTGGGATCGTTACAATGTTGCCCTATAATTGGAGATTTAAGCACATTTAAAAATGGCCACTAATTTGACCAAGCCTCTTCATGTTTCATGTGTATAGGAATAGTACATGTAGGGTATGGGGTGTTACATCCTCCCCCCTTTAGGAGCATTCGTCCTTGAATGTTTGCATAACTGGATAGCTTAAACAAATTCAAACCTTTACTTAAATAAAATTTTGACAATGCAATAAACATTCAAACACACCTACGTATTAATGCCCCAATTCTGTATGTTGGACTTCCTCTTTAGCTTCAAATAAGTAAGGACGCTTACATCTTATTGCTTCCTTAGCTTCCCATGTTATCTCTTTTGCTTGCTGGTTCCTCCAAAATACTTCTGCTGAAGCTATTTCTTTATTCCGTAGCTTTCTTAACTTGACGATCTAGAATATCAGTAGGTACCTCTTCATATGTGAGATATTCTGTAACCTACACATCATCAATAGGAATGGTACGGGATGGGTCACCTATGTATTTTCGAAGCATTGAGACATGAAAAGCTAGATGAACCATTAAAAGCTCTTGGAGTGGGTCTAGTTGATATGCAACTTGCCCAAACCTCTTATTAATTTTATATGGACATATGTAATGTGGGCTCAACTTTACTTTCTTACCAAATCTCAAAACCCCCTTCATTGGAGACACCTTTGAAAATACCCAATTTCCTACTGAGAATTCCAATCCTCTCCTCCTAGCATCCACATATGATTTGTACAACTTTGGGCTATTTCTAGCCACTATTGTATTACCCTAACTTTTTCTATGTCTTGTTGTACTAGATCTGGCCCAAGCATGGTGGCTTCACCCACTTCAAGCCATCCAATTGGCGACCATATTTCCTTCCATACAAAGCTTCATAAGGTGCCATCTTGATGCTTGAGTGGTAGCTATTATTATAGGCAAATTAAATAAGTGGCAAATGGTCTACCCAACTACTTTAAAGTCCAATGCACAAGCTCGTAATATATCTTCAAGTGTTTGACTAGTGCATTTTGCTTGATCATTTGTCTGAGGATGGAAAGTTGTACTCAAATTCATTGGTGTCCCTAAAATTCTTTGGAAGGACTTCCAAAACTTTGCTGTGAATTGAGCTCCCTGATCAGAAATAATGGAGATTGGGACCCTATGTAGCCTGACTATCTCTTTGAGGTATAGCTTTGCATACTCTTTAGCTGTATAATCACTCTTAACCGATAAGAAGTGTGCTGACTTTCTGAGTCTATCAACTATTACCTATATGGTGTCAAACTTCTGAAATGAGTGAGGCAATCCAGTAACAAAATCCATACTCATCATGTCCCACTTCCATGTTGGAAGCTCTATACACTGCATATAACCTCCCGACTTTTGGTGCTCTACTTTGACTTGTTGGCAATTTGGATATTAAGCCACAAATTTTGCAAGGTCCTTTTTTATGCCTCCCTACCAAAATATTCCCTTTAAGTCATGATACATTTTAGCTAATCCTGGATTGATGGAATATCTTGAATGATGGGCTTCTTCCAATATCCTCCTTAGCTTATTAATATAAGGCACACATAATCTATTTTGACAATATAGTACTCCATTTTGTGTAAGTTCAAAGCCCTTCATCGTACCCAGACTCACCTTTTCTTTGAGCAATCTTAGAACAAGATCCTCGAACTGCCTTTCTTTCACCTCCATAACTAATGAAGACTCTGTAACATTATGCACAAAAATCCCTTCCTTTGGAGTTTCAAGAAGGAGAACTGCCAAACTAGCTAGTTGGCGTAGATCTTTAACCATTCCTTGATTTCTCATAGTCTGGTCACTAGTATTCATGATTGCCTTACGACTCAAAGCATCGGCTATCACATTTGCTTTCCCCAGATGGTATAGTATATCAATGTCATAATCCTTTATTAACTCTAGCCCTCTCCGCTATGTTAAATTTGGGTCTTTCTGCTTAAAAATATACAACAAACTCTTATGATTAGTATATATTAACATGAACCCCATATAGATAGTCGCATCATATTTTCAGAGCAAACACAATTGCTGCTAGCTCAAGGTCATGTGTTGGGTAGTTTTTCTCATGTAGTCATAATTATCTAGAGGCATAAGCAATTAGCCTACCATGCTATATTAGTACACATCCTAAGCCAACTCCTGAAGCATTGCAATACACTGCATACCCCTCGGTGCCTTCTAGAAGTACTAGCACAGGTGCAAAAGTTAGCTTAGTCTTCAACTCTTAGAAGCTTCTTTTACAGGCATCATTCAATTGGAATTTGGTTGTTTTATGTGTCAACTTTGTTGGATGTGCAGAAATAGAAGAAAAACCTTCAACAAACCTTCTATAATAACTTGCCAACCCTAGGAAGCTCTGAAGTTCCGTGGGTGTTATTGGCCTTGGCCAATCTTTAACAACCTCTATCTTTTGTGAATCAATCCTTATTCCTCATTTATATACAATAATTACCCAAGAATGCCACTGATTTTAACCAAAATTCACATTTAGAAAACTTGGCATACAACTATCAATCACAAAGAACTTGTAACACCTGTCCTAAGTGATTTGCATGGTCCTCTTCTGACCTTGAATATACAAAAATATAATCCATAAAGACTAACATGAACACATTTAAGAATGAAATGAATACCCTATTCATCAGATCAAAAAAAAACTATTGCTGCATTTGTTAGCCCAAATGACATAACAAGAAATTCAAAGTGACCATAGCGTGTTTTGAAAGCTGTCTTAGGCATATCTTTCTTCCTCACCCTCACTTGGTGATAACTTCATCTCAAATCAATTTTTGAAAAACATTTGGCTCCCTGTAATTGATTAAATAAATCATCAAAATCTTGGGAGGGGGTATTTGTTTATAATTGTCACCCTATTCAATTGTCAATAGCCAATACACATTCTCAAGGTGCCATCTTTTTTTCGTACAAACAACACAAGTGCACTCCATGGGGACACACTAGGTCATATAAAACCCTTCTCCAGTAAGTCTTTTAATTGCTCTTTTAATTCATGAAATTCTGTCGGGGCCATTCTATATGGAGGGATGGAAATAGGTTGAGCGTCTGAAAGTAAGTCAATACCAAGATATACTTCTCGTTTTGGAGGTAAGCCTGGAAGATCTTCAGGAAACGCATCAACAAATTAATTCACTACTGGAACTAATTGAAGAGTTGGTGATTTTGCCTCCATATCTCTCACTTTAACTAAATGACATATATATCCCTTAGATATCATTTTTCTTGCCTTAAAATAAGAAATAAACCTACCCTTTGTGCCCCAACATTAGCTTTTCATTCAAGAACTGCCTCATTTGGAAAGTGGAATTACACTCTCTTAGTTCAACAACCCCCACAGTGGTATAGCAAGAAGCTAACCAATCCATACCCATTATAACATCAAATTCCACCATTTTTAGCTCAATAAGGTCAGCCAATGTGTCAAAGTCACAAATAGTTATTACATAGTCATAATAAAACATTCTAGTAATAATACATTCATCGGCTGGTGTAGACACTTTAAGTGGTTTGTTCAATAATTTAGGTGTTCTCTTAAGCTCCCCAGCAACTAGTGGAGTGATGTATGATAGTGCAGAACCAGGGGAAATTAAAGCATATACATTATGTGAAAAGATGGACAATGTTCCTATGACCACATCAAGTGAAGCTTCCAAATTTGGCAGTTCCCCACAACATAAGTACGATTTTGGACTCCGCTAGAGCTAGTTGCCCCTCGAATACCTCTACCACGACCTGTAGTTGGTTGTTAACCCCTACCTAATGGAGGAACTGATGATGATAATGTAATAGTTGACCAATAGATTGTGCTATATCACCCATATATCTCCTCAGGCAATCTCTCATCATATGTCCTGGCGCACCACACCAATACCAAGCATCCAACCAACACAATAGGTACCTGAATGACTTCTCCCACATTGTTTTCAAGGCTGCCTAGGAGTCATTTTCTAGCTTACTGAATATCCTGTTATCCATGCACCTTATCCTTCACTTTTTGGGCCAAAGTGATTACTTCTAGACCCTTGGAGTTATGGTGGAACACTAGTTACAAAGTAGGAGGATGATGCCCTAGGTGTTTTATTAGGAAACCAAGGCCTAAACTCACCTTAGGATAGTGTATACTGCCCCAAAGACCTGGCCCTATTGGACTACCCCCTTTCTAACTCTTGTTGTCATTCTCCTTTGCCTCTGATCCTCCAGTTTCTATGTAAAAGCTTGCATCCTTGCTATATCCATGTCTTTATTCAAGGAAGCAATGATAGAATCTCTGACCAGATACGTATCCAATCTATCAACATATCTATGAACTCTATCTACCATAGTAGAAACTACACTAGGAGCATACCTAGCCGAGGAATTAAATTAAAGGCTATATTCCCTCACGCTCATATTCCCTTGGTAGAGATTCAAGAACTAATCTGCACGGGCTTGTCGAATCTCTATTGGCAAATAATGGTCAAAAAATGTCTCTTTGAACTCTTTCCAGGTAGTTGGAGGTGCATCTATAACCTTGGAATGCCTCCAAGTTTTATACTACAATATAGCCACACCGTTCAACCTATATGTTGCTAACTCAACAACTTCTGTACCACTCACATGCATAACATCTAAAGTGCGTTGAATCTGGTTAACAAAGTCTTGGGGATCTTTACCAAGATCTGACCCGGTGGAGAATGGAGGGTCCAAATTAAGAAAGTCATGCATCCTTATGCTAGCTGCCCTATTCGCACCACCTGCACCTATAACTAGGCCTTCCTGTATTTGACCTTGGCTAGCAACTATACGAGTCAATAGTTGGACTGTATTTCTTAGATCCTGCATGGCAACATTGATAGGTGGTTCTGGGGAAATTTCACTACTTACTAGTTCATGAGGAATGGAGGAGTTGGAGATATCTGTGATAGAGACTCATCTTGAGCCTCATTTTTGTTGTCTCACCCAATTGGTATACCAACTACCACTTCTACTTCCTTACCTTTGCCTTTTTTTTCCTGTTTTCTGGGATACTTACTGTATAAAATAATTTAGATATTAGATGCAATCCACTTATTACACATGGCTCTATGGTACGATCTACAAAATGAGAAGAAAGTAGCAACTCCTAAATGCCACATAGCCTCCTGCTTATAAATGTGGTGCACAACACATCCATAAACAAGATTCTACATAGACATAACTTTGTAGACTCCCTAGGAGGACTCGCTCTGATGCCACGTTTGCCATGCCCAAAGTCTCGTTAAGGCAAACTAATGACAAGGCTTGGAAGAACCAACATATAACCATACACTTTCTATGAACATTATAAGGGATTTTCATATTCAGCATGAATTTAAGAAGGTATACAATAATAACAAGCCAAATGGAAATGCATATGACTAGGCCGTTGGAGCCACAATGTCTAAAGTATGAGACATGACTACACTTTAATTTACATAATCAACAAAGCGTCTAGATAAGGAACATTATCAGATATGGATCGGGCCAGGCACTGTCTCATGACTAACTATACAATACAAAATATAAGTGTACAAGATCTATTAAGGTCATGAAAAATTTTGGTCTTTACTAGTTTACAGGATAGTCATAGGTTTATGTGTTGAGGTCCTCAAATACGACTCAAAGACTAAGGTCTTGGGAGTTTTGCTTTGAGGTGCTCAAGCCAAGCATGTCTTTGAGTGCCTCACATGAGAGGCCGTAATAGGCTCTTGCAAAACACCACATTGTAATAATTGAGGTTTGGTTACAAGCAACCTATCCTACACATAAAGTTAGATGCTGAGTGTGATGGATAGATTGAGCTCTGATTATTTCCTGTATCCCTATCCTTGCTCCCTTACTTGATCAATCTTTGCCCCATTTTCCATTTTCTTTCTAGGAGTAGTTGTTAGCTTAGTTTCCCTACTATTAGTTAAAACACATTGGTAATCGCTTGTCGAATTGAAACTAGCACCTTGTAGTCCTTAGCCAATCCAATCACCGACAAATTATTCCCTATGGGATTCCACCCCTACCTCTAAAGTGAGGTTATTATGCTGATGACGACCGTCCTTGCTTCCTTTGAGTAGCCTGGTTAAGTGACATTGAAAAATGGCATTATTACAGGGAATAACAGGCATATTGAATTGATTTAGGACTTGTAGTTTATCTTTTTAATTTGATTAATGAGTACTTATTTTTGTTTTTTTTTTGTTTTTCCTTTTTTTGTATGGCTAACTATGATGAAGACTTGCTTGGTGAAGGCAAGCCCTTTTTCTATCTCTTTCGGAGTATAGCATTTTGTGGTGAACAAAATGGTGTTGAGAATGTGAAAGGGGATGAGAGTGTTGTATGTCAAGATTGGCTCATGAGCTTAAGTCTAAGACTTGCTAAAGAAGTGGCTCAAACACACCAATTGCTCAACATGAAGGATGAACTCAAAGACTTGCTTGTTGTTAGAGGTTATAAGTTAGACTGGTTGGAACGAGAAGTTGATGTTTTGGAGGTTGACTTGAAAGTATGAAATGAAGTAAGTAAGGCTCCTGACTCAGTGGTGATCAACCATGAATTGGAGTCTCAAGAAGAAGGAGTGGTGCTTGATGTGTAAGAGACAATGGGCTAATGCATGTCATCAGGACCAATAATCATCCAAGAGGCTATGATTAAGGAAATGATACTAAAATTGCAAGAAAAAGCCATTGAAATCTTAGATGGCAACTTTAGTTCATTTGAAGTTGAGGGTATTTCTTACTTGGAGGTCACAAAATGTGAAGATCAATTTGAAGGAGGCTTCTTGGCACTCTCATGTCTCCCAAAAAACCTAAAAAGAAAGTTGATGTCAAGTTGGGTAGACAATTCAAATCATCAAAGTAGAGAGATTTGTGGAAAATATTGACGGTCTCTCACCATCATCCCTAAGAGATCAAATGGAACATCTCTTGAAATTGACAAGAAGATTAAATGCCTCTAAGTGGAAACACAAAAGGAGTGGTGCATCAACTTTGCTCATATTTTAATTCATTGAATAAATTCTTTCATTATAAATTTTTAATAGCTTCTGGATTTCAGTTTTTGATTTTTGGATAACCCTTTCAATTTGAAAGTCTATGGTAGTGGTTTTACATAAGTTTTGAAGTGGCAAGATGATTGGAGTTGAAGATTTGGGTGGAAAAAACAACAAAAATTGCTAAAGGATGAATCTGGGTTGTTTCTGCTGCACTTTGGAGCGCAGACATCTCCCATAACTAAATGGCGGATCACTTAAATGGTCCTGGGACCACCTAATGCCCTAGTTCTAGCACCCTTTTGACATTCGTGAAGGCGATCTCATGTCCAAAAATGCGGAGTGCACAAAGGAGATGAGTTCGATCACACCCCAAATGCTGCAAGGTGCAGTTAAATGAAAAGACAAGTCATGTGTGACTGTCTTCTAAATTAGAAAAAGAAGTACATGGGAATGAGTTAAACACAGTGTTAGGTAAATTATTCTGCAAAAATTGTTTATCTCATAAATCTCCAAGAAAAGCTCAAGTTCAAGCTTCATCATCCGTTTTGGTTCTTCACGCAAAGGTATGTCTGCCCTACTCCTGCTCTATTCTCGTTCATGATGTGCTGCACAAGTACAGTGCTTTTGAGGTTTGAAACTTGGAATTTTGTGAGTTGTCAAAGTGATGTTAGTGGGTTTGATGTATTTTTATGTTTATTTTGCAGGATTATAGGATTTCATATGATTTTGGGCAAAGTTCTATAGAATTGGAGTTTTTGAGTATTTTTGGGCAGGCTAGTCTACTGGTTGTGGTTCATTCCATGAGCTATAGAGAGGTTTCACGATTTAGATCCAGTAAAGGGACAGGTTTCAGATGTTGCATCCATCAACAATTAGACAAGTCATAGACTTCTTTACGAGTCATGGATAGTGTTATGCTTGGAGGATCAGAATTTGAAAAGTTTTAGTAAAGCTGTCAGATGAAACCCTCCAAGGACCATAAGTCAGAAGACAACCCATAAGAAAGTCTCATGGAATTGAAGTCTATTTTTGAAAATTGTACAGTATGAAGCACAAGTACAGGTCATGGTTCCTTATACAGCCTCTAACCTCATCCGTAGATGCTGCCAAATCCAGTTTTTCTATTCTAATTTGGATTTGTATTTTACTTATTATA
This sequence comes from Solanum sejunctum, assembly GCA_025642045.1. NCBI lineage: Eukaryota > Viridiplantae > Streptophyta > Magnoliopsida > Solanales > Solanaceae > Solanum > Solanum sejunctum. Next base: position 27,757 of record JAOTQJ010082130.1, read on the forward strand.
AATAGATTTTTTTAGGTCTTTTTAGCAAAGAGATGCATGAGAGAAGACGAAAACACTTTGAGACTTCATCTTTTGGGATTTTTACATTGAAATCATTACATTGCATTGTGATTTCTTATGGAGAACTTTGGATTTCTTGTTCTTAATTTCATCATTATAAGCTTTTAATTATTTTATTTCATAACATGATTCTTTCATCTACAATGATTATGCATACCCAAATTCACAACTAGGGTTGTGGGAACCATGAAGAACTAACAAGGTAAAACCAGATAAATCGTAATTCATGGAAAGTGTACATGTATGTATTAATTATTTTTTTGTTATGAATGCTTTTTAATGTTGACCAATATTAGAACCCACCTAATTTACTGATAGGATCAAGGTAGTAATGAATAGGGAAAGAGATTAATTTACAGGATTCTTTCTGATCCCTCTCGTCTAATCAACTAAATGGATCAAGTGGTAGTTATACTAGAACAAAAGGTAATGGTTAGTAATGTCACACTACGGGGATAGATCAAAACATGCATTGATTTACCTCTCACCTGGATCAAAGGGTTTGGTAAACTTAACTTACCAGTTCTGCATGTTATACAATAGAAAAGATTACAATTATCTGGTGATACTAAGTTAGGAATTCATGGGTAACACAATACCCTAGTTACTTCTCTAACTGATTTCACAATAGTTGCTTCTAGTTTAGGTTTACTTACAGCAATTACGCAACCGTCCCTTCAGAGAAAGTAGGTTAATTTATTTGAAATGCTTGTAATTACCCTAAGTCTAGACCATGTTCCCTATGGGAGCGACCGTAACCTCGGTTAGATTATATATTTGACAATGATCGCTTATGCCTTCAAAAAGAAGGTATAGTTTACGCAACATTAAATTTTTGTGTCATTGCCGAGAAATATAGCTTTTAGACTAGTTTAATTAGGGTAATTTGTGAATTAATCCTTATTTTCCTTATTTTGTATTCCATGTTATTTTTGTTTTCTTTCAGCATAAGGGTGTAGTGTATGCACAACACTCATTGTCGAGGCAATCCCTTAACTCTATTTGATCCTAAAATCCAGAAGGCATTGAGAACAATAGCCCAAAGCAACATGAATAATGCTATAAATAATGTTTGGAATGTAGAACTGCACGTAAAAAATAATAACCCACCATCACTTCAGGATGTGCATCCACCCCCCCTTAAGGATGTGAATCCACCACCGCAGGATCTTCAAGCCACAGGTAACACATGGAACCAGTACAGGCTTGATCCTATGGCGATGGATGTCACCAAAGCTACTGTGCTACCGCTATTACCAAATGATTCAAAAATTGTAGTTTGGTGTGGGTTACTTCAAATGTTGCAGAATAAAAGGTTGTTCGCAGGTTTACTATCAGAGGATTTGCATAACCATCTACACAATGTTGTCTTTATCTTCAAGAGTATGATAGGGAGTTAGAATCTGTCCATGGATGCCATTGGGCTCCATGTTTTCCATTATTGCTAACAGTCAAAGCGACACTATGGTTATTGGAGCTCCTACAGAGTTCAATCATCAATTAGGTGGAAATGTAAAAGGCCTTTTTGGAGATGTTCTTTCCTAGATCCAAGAAGCTGAAGTTGAAGGATTAGATCAACAACTTCAAGGAATTAACTAGTAATTCGATTTGTAGAAGAAGTTTACAGACTGGCTAAGGAGTTTCCCTAACCACAAGATCGTTGATGATGCCTTGGTGGAAATCTTCTATCAATGTTAGACGAAAATAGCCAAGTTATTGCTGACACTATCATGGGAGGCTCATTTTTAGATTGTCCATTCCTGGTTAAAGTTGAATGGTTGGAGAAGGTGGTCAAGATGAATTGTACATGGGATGAGAGATAATTCAGTGACCAAAAACACTGTCTAAGTTAGTACTGATTCTAATCAGGTTAAGATAAATGATAAGGTGATGCAAGAGCTCGCTCAGATTAGTAATAATGTAGGGTTAATGAAGCAAATTCAGGAATTCATTAATACAATCAATCATTAATCTCTACGAGCACCTATGTATAAGGATCCCTACTGTGAGGAGGACACTTGCATTGTCACTTATGAGAGGAAGGGTTTTCGGACCAATGCCCAAGCGTCCAATTAGGACTATTGGTGCCAAGTTCAAGGAAACCAAGGTTAGAACTTCAATAGAGATAGTGCTTTTAGAGATAATAATCGCTATAGATACTTTGATAGGAATAAGGGCCTAGATAGAGATGCTCATTGGGAATGCAGAGATGGTTATAGAAATAGTCCATATGTGCCACCACATAATCGTGACTCTAGTGGCAATAGTTCGCAAATTGAGGAGTTGTTCAAAAGATTGTTGAAAAAGGTTGTCAGTCACGATGAGACCTTAAGGGGATGAAATCTAACATCTCCAAACATTAATCAAAAAATAGAATCTCATTCATTGCTATCAAGTAGTTGGAGCAACAGTTTAGTCAGATGTCGGCTCAGTTGAAAAAGTGTCAGAAAGATACATTGCCCAGCAACACTCTGTAGAATCTGAAGAATGAGGGCAATACATATCAGTGATGATTTATAGAGACAAGTAGACCATTGACCCACCGATGCTAGTTGATGATGATGAGGTTCATAAGGAGATGGTTAATAGCAAGAATGCAAAAACTAGAGATACTAGCGCCAAAGATGGGGTGAGTGATAAGGTAGTGATACCATAAAAGTTGAAACCCATGCCTAGACCTCCCCCTCCTTTCCCTCAGAGGCTCAGAAAATAGGAGGAGGAAGGTAAGTTTTAGCACTTCATCTCAATATTAAAGCAACTTACAATCACCTCCTTCTCATTGAAGAATTGTAAAAAATGCTCAGGTATGCATAATTCATGAAGGACTTGATGATGAAAAAGAGGAATATAAGCCACAAGCTCTCTCAAGAGCTTTAGCACTGTAGTGCAATAGCAACAAGGTACTTAGTGCAAAAGAAAGAAGATCTCAGAGAATTCACCATACCCTGTACTATTAGAGATGTGGAATTTGCACAGGCATTGTGTGACTTAGGCGCCAATATTAATATAATGCCTTTTGAAATATTCTTGAAGTTAGGATTAGGAGCCCCTACTCCAACAAGCATGCGATAGTTGATAGCTGACAGGATAGTGAAGAAGTTTGTGGGGATACTATACGATGTTCTCATGAAAGTGGAAAAATTTATATTTCCCCACAAACTTCATGATTCTTGATTATAAGGTTAACTTTGATGTCTCAATCATCTTAGGAAGGCCCTTCCTAGCCACTGGATGAGCACTAGAGGACATGGAGTTTGTCAACTCAATTTTAAATTAGGTAATGACGAGGTCATCCTCAACATCTTCTAGCATACAAAGAAAATTGATGATATGAAACTAGTCTCTGTCATTGAGAGTATTGATGAGGTGAAACCAGAGGTACATGTGTTAATGAACTTTGAGAGTGATGACATCCCAAACTATGATGAGAAAGTAAAAGCCCTAGGAATTTCTGATTTCACTAGATATCAAACTGGACTTGAGTTGGACATGAAATATTAAGAGTCACCACCTACTAGACCATCCATCGAGGAGCCACCCGTATTGGAGTTGATGGCGTTTCTAGCCCATCTGAGGTATATGTTTTTTGGGACTAACAATACTTTGCCTGACATGTTGTTGTATATCTTAAGGCCATATAGGTAGATGTGTTAATCATGGTACTCAAGCAATTTAAAAAGGATATTGGATGGACGCTTGCTAACATCATTGGAATCTCACTTAGAGTGTGCACTTATAAGATTCAACTAGTCAAAGACTACAAACCATGTATTGAACACAAATGATGCCTCTACCCATCGATGTAAGAAATTGTGCAAAAAGAGATCATCAAGTGTTCGACATAGGTGCGATATATCTAATTACTGACAGTAAATTAATGAGTCTAGTCCAGTGTGCTTAAAAAAGGAGAGGTATCATTGTGGTCTGAAATTCTAGCAATGAGTTGATCACCATACACTAGTCACAGGTTTGAGGGTTGCATGGACTATAGGAAGCTCAATGTATCAACTGAAAAAGACCACTGCTAGATTGCTTGGCTGGAAAAGGCTAGTATTGCTTTCTTGATGGTTACTCAGGCTACAATAAGATCTCTATTGCTCTAGAGGACTAAGAGAAAATAACTTTCACATGTCCCTATGGCACCTTTGCATTTAAGAGGATGTCATTCAGGTTATGTAATGCACCAACGACATTTCAGATATGCATGATGTCTAGTTTCTCAGACATGATGGAAGACACTATCAAGGTATTCATGGATGACTTTAATATGGTTGGAGACTCATTTGATGATTTCTAGAAGCATGTCCATGCAGTGCTTCAGAGATGTGAAGATGTCATTTGTTCTTAATTGGAAAAAGTGTCACTTTATGGTAAAGGAAGGCATGGTGTTGGGGCATAGAATATCTATCAAAGGAATCAAGGTAGATAGAGCCAATGTAGAGGTTATTGAGAAGCTTCCTCTACCTATCTCTATTAAAGGTGTGAGAAGTTCCCTAGGTCATGCAGGTTTTTACAAGCACTTTATAAAGGTCTTCTCAAAAAATATTGCACACCCTTGCAAACTACTTGAGAAGGATTCCAAGTTTGTTCTTGATGATGTATGCCTGAAAGCTTTCGAAGGGCTAAAGCAAAAGTTGATATTAGCACCTACGTACTTGCTGCTCTAGATTGGTTGAATACTTTCAAGATTACGTGTGATGCAAGCAGGGTTGCACTTGGTGTAGTGTTGGGGAAGCATAGAGAGAAGATTCTACATCCTATCTATTAGGCCAATAAAGCCCCAAATGCAGCACAGAAAACTACACTATCATAGAGCAGGAATTATTAGTAGTGGTCTTTGCATTTGAGAAGTATTGGTTTTATCTTTTTGGAACCAAAGTCATTATACATACTGACCACTCAGGATTGTAGTATTTAATGGCAAAGAATTATTTAAAACCTAGACTAATTGATAGGTACTTTTTCTTTAAGAGTTTGACTTTGATGTGATTGACAGAAGGGGACTGAAAATCAAGTTACAGACCACCTATCAAGATTAGAGGATGAGGCCACAGAAAGTTCGTTGATTGGGTTTAAACTGATAATTCATTCCATAATGATATAGTATTAGCAACATCTCATGACTTGATACCATGATTTGCATATTATGCAAACGATTTTGTTAGTGATATTATGCTACCAAACTTGACTATTCACTAGCATAGTAAGATTATGTCTAATGTGAGGAAGTTTTCTGCGATGATCCATATTTGTTTCATGCCTGGGTAGATGGGATTATTCGTTGTTGTGTTCCTGAGATGGAAATGATGAGTATTTTAGAGGTTTGCCAATAATCCCTAGTGGTCGGGCATCATAGTTGAATTTAGACAGCACACACAGTCTTATAGTGTGGATACTCTTGGCTAACAATCCACCAAGATGTTTATGACTACACCAAGCCTTGTGATGGATCCAAGGGAGAAGGTAGTGTTTCTCGCAAGCATGATCTCCCTCTAAACCCCCATTATAGTGATCAAATTGTTTAATGTTTGGGGGATAGATTTCATCAGCCTATTTGTTAGTTCTCATGGGAACAAGTACATTTTGGTGGTTGTGGACTATGTATTAAAAAGGGTGGAAGCAGTGGTGCTTCCAAATAATGAAGGCAAGAGTGTCACAGCATTCTTAAAAACAAACATCTTCTCAAGGTTTGGTACCCCTCAGGCAATCATTGGAGATGGAGGTTTCCTTTTCTACAATAGATTATTAAAAGCTCCTCTTGCAAAATATAGGGTAAAGCACTAGGTGGGATCACCCTACCATCCATAGAGGAGTGGGCAAGTTGAGGTGCAAACAGGGAGATCAAATAAATTTTGTCCAAGACTATGAATATAAACTGAACTCACTAGTAATGAAAGCTTAATGATGTGTTATGGTCATACCAGACTACATTCAAAACTCCCACAGGTATGTCTCCTCACCAACTTATCTTTGATAAAGCTTGTCACTTAACGATAGAGCTTGAGCACAAGGTGATGTGGGATCTCAAAAAGTTAAATCTAGATTAGAATGATGTGGCAAACTCAAGGTTGATCCAACTCAATGAGCTTGATGAGTTCCGTTTAAAGGCATATATATGAGATCTCAATCCTATATCAGAAAAGTATGAAGATATAGCATGATCATTGTATTAAGAATTGCCATTCTGCACCAAGAGATTTGGTCTTGTTATACAACTCCATATTAAAGTTGTTCCCTGGGAAACTCAAGTGTACATGGTTTGGGCCTTTAAAAGTTTCACATGTTTTCAACCATGGGGATGTGGAGTTAGAAAAGGGAAATGGCATAAAATTCAAAGTAAATGGCCAAAGAGTGAAACAATATCTTGGCAATGTTAAAGAAGTGAGGACAATGGAAACATGGTCACTTGGTATAGTATTAGTACCCAAGTTTCGGAGTTGTGTCGGTACACTAAATTAGGTTGTTGCTTGGGAGGCAATCCAAGATGGAGACTGGCGCTTAGGACCCAGGTATGTTCCTTTTGACCCTTATGCTTTGGTATATTATAATTCATTGAATTGAGGACAATGCAAACCTTTTCTTATAGGGTATAGGTAGCTATAAGCCTCTGTAAAGTCTACGTAACCATGGCCTATAATTGTCCTAAATTTTGAGTCTAAGGACTTTTCTTGCATGTGTTCTTTCCCTAAGGACATTTATTTTCTGTTGAATTGGCACATTTAACATATGTAAGTAGTATAAGTAGCATAATGTACTAAAGTTTGTGCATATGTTAGTTTTGTGGAAAAATGCTACCCATCATGCTTTTTTTGTTAGGCAATTCTGATAAAAACCATGTGAATTCATTAATTGACAGTACTTGTTCTGATAAGTTGAGAATTTAATTGTGAAGAAAAGCATGATCCGAGAGTCTATGTTGATAGTATAATCAGTGCCAAGTATACGTGAGCTTCTTTCCATAACTTGCCTTATAACTCTGACTAAGACTGTAGGTTTGTTGGTTAGGAAAGGATCTTAGGTCGTTGTTCATATTAGCCTACTTAGCCTAAATAACCAAGAAAATGCTTGATTTATCCCTTGGTCCTAATATTAGAGCTTTACATGTACCTTTTTCTTTGTAATACCTAAGTAACCAACCCTTTTTGAATGTGAAATCATGAATTTGGCCATGGTCCTTCCTTGAATATTGTGCACTTCTACTTAGGCAAAAAGTCTAAGTTGAGGGTGACTACCAAAAGTGGCCCTAGTTCATAGGTTGGATATTGTGCACCTTAACTCAGGCAAAAAGCCTAAGTTGAAAGTGGCTAGTGTAAGGGAAATCACACCGAATGGGGTGAAAGCTAGTGATGCATGAAAAATGGGGAAAAAGGTGTTATGGGTACAAGAAAAATGAATAAATGCCTAAATAATAAGCTAAAAAGAAAAACAATGTGCAAAATAAAAGGCAATGAACTTGGAAGTTTAAGGCACCCAAAAATTTTTAAAATAGGAGAAGGGAAGAATAAGTTAAAAATAACAGTATTGACAGGGCAAAAGTGTAGATGAGCATAGTGCCAAGAAAGGTCATTAGTCACTGTGTTCCTAAAACATCATATTAAAGCCCCCCTAAGCCTATGTTAGAAGCCAAGAAAGTCTTGTAGCAATGCTACTCCAAGTAGTCAAAGGTCATAGATGTGAGTATAGGGTAAAGAATATGGTATTAAGCACAGTGTTTGAATATCTTTGAGAGTGTGTCTCATGACCAAAGCCTAGGGCCTCGTGTGACACGGTGAATGGGAACCCAAAGGGACCCAAATAAGCCTCTTAGCATATTAATCAGACATCCTTGGTCAAGAAAGTTAAATAACAACAAGAGATACAAAACAAGGAAGCGGGACTAAGGGAAGTCTTTGATAATCATAAAACATTTCAAGAGTCAATCTCATAGCACAATTACATCTTAATATCCAGCAGTACCTCTAACATAGATTGGAGTGGGGTCCAATACACTCTCTGGGCTCACCCTCATAATAATAAGTGTTCAACATGAATAAGTCTCAGCATAGCAAGAGTAGTAAAGATAGTGTCCTCGGACATAAGGACTCACAAAAGCTTGCTTCAATAGATCATATTAGCTACATGGAGGATGATAAAATGTTGCACCAGTTCCTATATGATAATATCATGTAGGCATAGAGTATGTGTTAGTACACTTGAATGTACTAAATATGTAGGATACATGAAACGACCCCAAAAAGTGCTCGAAAATGAGCCTCATAAATTCTCAGAATCATAATTTTCATATATCTCAAAATCTGCGCGTTATTTCAAAAATATGACTTCCTATTCTTGATAAGGGGATACAATTGAGTGGGAAATAGGTCTAACCCCAATTTTAGAGAAAATATTTCACAATTCCAATTTTCCAAGTTGCCAAAAAACAGTGTGTCTGTGCACCCCTAATGCGACTCGGCTGGGGCGCACCTCTACATTATTTTATACCTAATTATTTTATTCAGTCCAAGTCTTTTAAGACTCCCCATACGTGAAAGTACATAATCTTAGGTGTATTTAACCTTCATATCATTTAAGACATTCCCCAATACTCACCCAAATGCTTACACTAACATTTCTCTCAAAATTCAAGTCTCAAAACTCAATCCGAATCTAAGGATTTCATTCAAGCTTCAAGTCTTCATTTTCAATCTTTTTTAAGGATTCTCCAAAGTAAAGGTATGTGGAAATCTTTCATGGGTTCCTTTCACCCATGATACCCAAGCTTTCGTTTACATAAAATTGCATGATTTAAAGTTGATTTACTCATGCGTCTCACTTACTATGAATTTCACTATACACTATGTTGGGGTTTCATAAAATTATGGTTGTTTTAGCATGTTTTGAGATATGAACCTAAGGTTTATTGTGAGATTTTATGAAGGATTTTTATGTTTATTGCTTGAGGGTGTTACCAAGTATTGATTGATGATTTTACATTGGATTTACTTGCATGATTTCACTCTTGAATTGCATGGTTTTATACTAATATCACATAACCATCAAGTGTTTCATAAAATATTTGGATTATGATCCTTGATTTGTTGAGGGCCTAATGCTTGGCATATGAGATGTATGATTCTATGAGGATGAAAGTATGTTATATATGTGTTAGTTTCATAATAAGCTTTAATTGTGTTACACGTTGACCATAACCTTGTTGAGGGGTTGATACCTTAACCACTATGATGGAGGGTGTGATGTCCATTAACCATGTTGAGGGGTCAATACCTCTACCACTACTAAGGCGGTGCTAAGCCTTCGATTCTGAGTACTATTGGTCTATGATGATGCTCTCTTCTTACCTACATTATATGTTCTATATATGCATATTTTACTTCAAGCATCATTCATATATGTCATGTTGTTAGTATGCTTTCATTGCTTATGATTATGCATTTTGCCTGTGTTGCCTATCTATTGTTGCATTGCATCCTACATACTTAGTACAATCAAACATACTAAAGCATACTCTATGTTGTTACCATGTAAGAACCGAAGCACCGTTTGGTCATCCTCCTCTTCCACATGGCTAGTGATATCTATTCAAGCTAGTTGGTGAGTCCTCCATTCCGAGGACAACGTCTATATTTTTATGCTATGTATTAAAGACTCTCTTTCATTATTGTATTCTTTGACTATGAGGGTGATCCTGGTTTCTTGTCTTTCCCCCGTTCTTATCTATGTAGTAGAGGTGTTGTTGGACATGATGTATCTATGCTATGAGCTTTAATTCTCTCTTGACTCTTGGTGATTATGATATGAAAGATATCCCTTAGCTCCTGGTTATCCCTTTTTAGTATCTCTTATTGTTATTTTACTTGCTTCCGCGATCAAGAATATGTAATGATATGCTAAGAGGCTTATTTAGAGTCCCTTCGAGTTCCCAATTCGTCAGTCATGTGTAGGCCCTAGGTTTGGGTCATGACAAAGGCGGTATCAGAGCACTAGGTTGTTGGATCCTCAGAATCCAACATACCACGTTGATTAGAGCCTTATCATGGTTATGTTGTGCACCACAACTATGAGTAAGAGGCTATAAGATATTTTAGGAAATGTTTTCTTTCTTCATGTTCTAAGTCGTGCTATAGAGTTAAGGTAAGTTTTTTCCTGCTAATGATTATTCTTTGCTATGCTAGATCATGACTAATACAAGAGGAAGAAGAGCTTTCATTCCCAAGAAATAGTGAGCTACTCCCACCCCTCAAGCTACTCAAGATAGAGGACCAATTCATGAAGAGTTCTAGAATGCTCTCACGGTTCTAGCTCAAGTCGTGGCTAATCAAGTCACCTAAGGGGCCCAAGACCCTCATTCTCCTACTTTGGTATCTCGAGTGAGGTACTTTATGAGAAAGATCGCACCTAAATTCTATGGGTCTAGGGTAGATGAGGACCCTCAAGTGTTCATCGATGAGGTCTACAAGGTATTGGCTCTCATAGGAGTTAGATCAGATAAAGTGGTGGAGGTAGTGTCTTACCAAGTCAAAAAAGTAGCACAAATATGGTTTAATCAATGGAAAGAAGAGAATGGGTTTGACAATATTGTTCTATGGGAGGAGTTCAAGGCGACTTTTCTTAATCGGTTCTTCCCACTTGGGCTTAGGGGGGCTAAGGTAGAATTCATGAATTTAAAATGAGGTTCAATGAGTGTGAGGGAGTATGCCCTCAAGTTGAACTAACTTTCAAAATATGCTCCCCAATTGGTGGCCGATCCAAGGTTTAGGATGAGTAAATTCGTGATGGGAGTATTCGACTTGATGAGTGAAGAGTGCCAGTATACTATGTTGATTAGTAATATGGATTTGGCCTGCTTGATGACCTATGCCGAACAAATGGAGGAAAAGTTGAGTAAGAGGACAGGTAAGGAGGCCAAGAGGGCCCATGGTGAAGGAAAGTTCCATAGTCCCAAAGGTCATGATAGTGCGGTACCTTATGCAAGGTGCCCAAAATATGGTAGATGCCATGATGGACCATGCTTGAAGAAAACCAATATTTGTTATGGTTGTGGAGAGGAGGTTACAAGATAATAGATTGCCCTCATAAGCACAACAAGGGTAGAGGGGGTCATGTTGATCAAGGGGATGCTCCAAGACGTAACCAGTTTTATGTTCCTCAAAGAAAGCAAGGAGGGGACGAGGTGCGTGATGTTGCTATGATATGTTAAAGTCTTTTCTTGTCATTGTTGTGTATGCTTTAATGGTTCTGGGGGTTTCTATTCCTTTCGTTGTTCCTTTTCTTGCTAGTAAGATCCATGTGTATCTCATATGGTTATGTAAGTCTATTGTTGTTAGAAGGGTCTAGGGGTTGCTCATGTTCCTATTGCATAGGGTGTTGTCTTATGATTATAGTTGAACTTAGCTTGACGGTATGGAGGTCTTGGTGTGGTTTGGTTACTTGCATATCATGATTCTAATGAGTGTAGAACCCGTAAGGTTGTAATATGATGGTTAAGAATGGTCTCTTTATTTTGTCAACTACAATGGGTTAGTCACTTCTCTAAGCTTGATCTTTTATGTGGTTTTTGTCCCCAAGTGAGGATAAGGATAGGTGATATCCCTAAGTGTCATTTCAAATTAGGAGTGAGCATTTTGAGTATGGCTGGAGTTGTTTGGTTGACTTATGCACCAACTATTTTTATGGGTTTCATGAATAGGGTCTTAAAACCCTACCTTGATATGTTTGTGGTGGCCTCTAGTGGTGGTGCTTGATTTATTTAGACCTTGTGAATCATTTGGGGGTAGTTTTGCAAGTGAAACGACCCCAAGAAGTTCTCGAAAATATGCCTCGAAAGTGGCCAGAATTGTAATTTCCATATATCTTAAAATACATGTGTGATATCAAAAATCCAACTGCATATTCTTGTTTAGGGGGCCAAAGTGAGTGAAAAATGGATCTAACTTCGATTTAAGAGCAATTGTAGCAAAATTTGAAAATTAGAAAAATGCAATTTCCAAAGACGATCCACATCTCTGGCGCAACGCGCCAAATATGCACTACAGTGTATTTTGTGCACTATTTTTCTTGTCCAGTCCAAGGTCTTTGGGTCTTAGGCCTAAGTGTTCCCATACATGAAAATGCCTATACTTGGCCTTATTTCACACTCATATCATTCAAAACATTCCATAATATTCATTCAAACACTTAAGCAAATATTTCACTCCTACATTTAAGTCTTAAAACTCATCCGAATTTTAAGGTTCTTATTCAAGCTTCAAGTCTCCATCCCCAATCTTCAACAAGTTATTCTCCAAAGCTAATGTATGTGGGTTTCTTTCATGGGTTCCTTTCACCCATGATACCCAAGCTCTTTTTTGCCTAATATTGCATGATTTAAAGTTGATTTACTCATGGGTCTTATCTAATATGAATTTCACTGCACACTATTTTGGGGTTTCATGAAATTATAGTTGTTTTAGCATATTTAAGCTATGAATCTAAGACCTATTGTGAATTTTGATGAAGGGATTTGATGTATATGGCTTGAGAGTGTTACCAAGTATCTATTGATAGTTTCACATTGAATTATCTAGCATGATTTCACTCTTGTATTGCATCATTTTACACTAGCACTACACACCTGTCAAGTGTTTGATAAAATGTCTGGATTATGATTTCTTGAGGAATCGAAGGTCCAATGAATGTCTTATGAGTTTAATAACTATATGATGATGAAATGAACGTATTTATATGGTTTTCTTCTATATACTATTAGAATGTGACTATGCCCTACTAGGGGTTATGCGCCAGGTAACCATGTCGAGGGATTTGTACCTCGGTAACCATGTTGAGGGATTTGTACCTCGGTAACCATGTCGAGGGGTTTATTTCTTGACAACTATGCCAAGAGGTTTGTACCTAGGTCACCAAGTGTGGTAGGGTGCGATGATCTACCAACCATATCAGGAGGTTTGTACCGTGATAACTGTGTCAGACGATTTGTACCTCGGTCACCAAGAATGGTAGGATGCAATGATCCACCAACCAATTTATGGGGTTGGAACCTCAATCACCAAGGGTGGTAGGATCCGACAAACCAACAATATGATAGTGGTCTCTTCTTGCACATGTATTATGTTCTATATAAGTAAGATTTACTATAACATCTCACATGCATATCATATTATTATATTCTACTCATTACCCATGCTTATACATTAATGTTACTTATCTTTGTTGCATTGTATCCTACATACTAAGTACATTCAAATGTACTAACGCATACTCTATGATAACATGATGTCACCATGTATGAACCAGAGCTCCACTTGATCATCATCCTCTTTGTGATTGGTGACAGCTATACAAGCTATTTGGTGAGTTCTCTATTCCGAGAACAATGTCTATTTGTTATGCTATGTATTAAAGACTTGCTTTCCTTATTGTATACTTTGAGTATGAGGGTGAGCTTGGTTGCTTTTCTTGGCCCCTGCTCTTATCTATGTAGTAGAGGTGTTGTTGAGCATGTTATATATCTATGCTATGAGCTTTGATTTTCTCTTGACTCTTGTTGATTTTGATATGAAAGAGGTCCCTTAGCCTCGATTATCCCTAATTACTATCTCTTGTTGTATTTTTATTGCTTCCCAGACCAAGGATATGTAATGATATGTTAAGGGGCTTGCTTGGGTCCCTTCTGGTTCCCCAAGCATCATGTCATGTCTAGGCCCTAGGGTTGGGTCATGACAATCCTGGTATCAGAGCACTAGGTTGTCAATGGTCCTCTGCATCTAAACACTATGTAGATTAGAGTCTTGATCATGGTTGTGTTATACACCACAACTACGAGTAAGAGGCTATGAGGCATTATGAAATATTTCCCTTTTTCTTACTCTATATCACGCTATAGAAGTTGAGGTAAGGTTTTCGTCTAAAGATTGTCTTTTACTATGCTAGTTCATGCCTAATACAAGAGGAAGAAGAGTCCGCACACCTGAGGAGCAACCTGCCAATGGAGAGCTACAGGATGCTCTTACTTTGCTTGCACAAATTATGGCTAGGCAAGCCAAACAATTTGCCTAAGCCCCTTATGCTCCTATATCAGCATCTCAGATGAGAGATTTCATAAGGATGAATTCCTTGGAATTCCATAGGTCAAAGGTGAATGAGGACCCTCAAGAGTTCATTGATAAGGTCTATAAGCTTTTGGTTATCATGGGTGTGAGGTCAGAGGAATAAGGTAGAGGTAGAGGCCTACCAACTTAAAGGGTTAGCATAAAGATGGTGTAATCAATTGAAAGAGGAGAAAGGGGTCAATAATGTGGTACTTTGGGAGGTGTTCAAGGTAGCTTTCCTTAACCGGTTCTTCCTTCTTTAGCTTAGGGGAGCCAAATTGGTGGAATTTATGAAATTGAGACAACAGTCTATGAGTGCGAGGGAGTATGCCCTCAAGTGCAACCAACATTCAAAATATGCTCCACACTTGGTGGCAGACTCAAGGTCTAGTGATGGGTGTTTCTGACTTGGTGAATGAGGAGTGCCGATCCGCTATGTTGATTAGTGACATGGATTTGTCCAATTTGATGAACTATGCTGATAAAATGGAGAAGGAGAAGTTGAGGAAGAAAAGGGGTCATTAGGCCAAGAGGGCCCATTTTGATACCAAGTTACAAAGTCGAAGGGGTGTTCGGTTCTACCAAGGCCAAGGGTATCCTAATGCTTCTAATAGGGGGTTTTCTAATGACTTCCTAAGGACCCAAGGTATTGGTATTGTGGTTCCTAATGATGTGTTTCCAAGATGTGGTAAGGGTCATAAGGGTCCATGCTTGAGAGACACTAATGCATGTTATAGTTGTGCGAAAGTGGGTCACAAAAAGGTTGATTTCCCTCATGATCACAACAATAGTAAGGTTGTTCATCCTCAATATCGAGGTGTCAATGCAGTTCCTTTGGGTAGAGGTGGCCGACAAGATAGTGCCCCAAGGCACAATTGGTTTTATTATTTACATGGGAGGCAAGGGGTTAATGAGGTGCCCGACGTTGTTACCGATATGTTGAGAATCTTTGATTTTGATGTGTATGCATTGATTGATCCGGGTGCCACTCTTTCTTTGTTAGCCCCTTTGTTGCAAAAAAGTTCTATATTGAACCCGAATTGTTGTGTAACTCACACGAGGTGTCTACTCCTATTAGTACATCTATTGTTACTGGAAAGGTCTATAAAAATCATCCCATTTGCATCTTATGTAAAATATTACCTTGTGATCTTGTTGAGTTGGACATGGTTGATTTTCACATTATTTTTGGGATGAATTGGTTACATGCACACTATGCTTCTATTGATTGCAGAATCCGTAAGGTGCCAAATGAACCAATCCTTAAGTGGGAGAGTCATGATGTGGTGGTCAAGGATAGGTTCATCTCTTGCATTAAGGACCGTAAGTTCTCTAAGGGGTGTCTTTATCATCTTGTGAGGGTTAGGGATATGGAGTCCAAAGTCCTTCCCACAGAATCAGTTCCAATTTTAAATGAGTTTGTTGATGTCTTTCCAAATAACCTTCCTGGTGTTCCTCCCGAAAGGAAAATAGGTTTTGGTATAGATCTTCTCCTTGATACTCAACCAATTTCTATTCCCCCTTATGTATGGCCCCAGTGGAGTTACAGGAACAATTGAGGGACTTATTGGAGAAGGATTTTGTTAGGCCTAACCAATCACCTTGGGGTGCACTAGTGTTATTTGTGAAAAAGAAGGATAGGCCTCTTAAAATGTGTATTAACTACCGTCAACTTAATAGGGTCACCATAAAGAATATATATCCTCTTCCAAGGATTAATGATTTGTTTGAACAATTACAAGGGGCTAGGCACTTCTCTAAGATTGATGTTTGGTCTGGGTATTATCAAGTGAAGGTGAGGAGTGTGATATTCCTAAGAGGACCTTCTAAACTAGGTATGGGCATTATGAGTGTGTTACGATTTCCTTCGGATTGACCAATGCACTTGCTATCTTCATGCATCTAATAAATAGGGTCGTTAAATCCTACCTTGATTCATTTGTTATGGTATTCATTGGTGACATTTTGATCTATTCTCACGGTGAGGAGGTGCATAGGGATCATTTAAGGGTTATGTTGCAAAGATTAAGGGAGGAGAAGTTACATGATAAATATTAAAAGTGTAAATTTTGGTTGAAAGAAATTGCCTTCCTAGATCATGTAGTGTCGGGGAATGGTATTAAGGTGGATCCTCAAAAGATGAATGTGATTAGAAATTATCCTAGACCATTGACACTATCGAACATTAGGATTTTGTAGGCTTAGAGGGTTACTACCAGATATTTATGAATGGGTTATCTTCTATTGCTTCTCCCATGACAAAATTGACCCAAAAGAAGGCTAAGTTTGTGTGAACCGGTAAGTGTGAAAAGAGCTTCCAAACAGTGAAAGATAAGCTTATGTCCGCTCCTATATTGTCACTACCAGAAGGGTTAGAGGGGTTTGTGGTGTATTGTGATGCTTATAGAGTTGGTTTGGGTTGTGTTCTAATGCAAAATGGTAAGGCCATAGCCTATGCTTCTAGGCAACTCAAAGAACATGAAAAGAAATACCCTACCCATGATCTTGAGCTAGCCGCCATGGTATTTGCATTAACGATATGGCATCACTACTTATATGGAGTGCATATTGATGTATTCACCTAGCATAAGAGCCTCTAATATGTCTTCACCTAAAAGGATCTCAGCTTGAGGTAAAGCAGGTGGTTAGAACTTCTTAAGGATATGATATGAGTGTGCATTATCATCCTGGTAAGGCTAATATGGTGGCGGATGCTTTGATTAGGGTGTCTATGGGTAGCATAGCTTATGTTGATAATGGTGGCATAGAGGTGTCTAAGGAGGTCCATCGGCTTGCTAGATTGGGAGTTAGGTTGGAAGGTATTGATAATGGGGTTATTGTTGTTGTTGATTGTTCTAAATCTTCATTAGTTGAGGAGGTGAAAGCTAAGCAAGTTCTTGACCCTGCTTTGTTAGAATTGAAGGCATTGGTAAAAGATGGTAAGATGGAGGTTTTCTCCCAAGAGGGAGATGGTGCCCTAAGATACCAATATATGTTGTGTGTGCCTTGTGTTGATAACTTGAAGGAAAAGATTCTTGATGAGGCTCATGGTTCTTCTTATTCTATTCACCCCGAGTCAACTAAGATGTATACGAATTTGAGATAGGTGTATAGGTGGGGAGGCATGAACAGGGACATTGCCAAATTTGTTTCCAGTTGCCATAGTTGCCAATAAGTCAAAGTTGAACATCAAAGGTCGGGGGGCCTAACCCAAGACATAGAGATTCCTACTTATATGTGGGAAGATATTAATATGTATTTTGTGGTTAGGTTGCCTAAGACTAAAAAGCATTTTGATTCTATATGGGTTGTTGTTGATAGGATGACAAAATCAACCCACTTTCTACTAGTTATGACTACATATGGGGATGAAGATTGTACTAGGTTGTACATTCATGACTTGGTGAGGTGACATGTTATTCCTCTGTCCATCATATCGGATCGTGGTGCACAATTCAGTTCACACTTTTGGAGGTCTTTCATAGAGATCTTGGAACCAAGATAAAACTTAATATGGCCTTTCACCCTCAAACAAATAGTCAAGCTGAGGGAACTATCCAAAAAATTGAGGACATGCTTTGGGCTTGTATATTCTAGCTTAAGGGTAGCCGAGATGATCATCTTCGATTGATTGAGTTTGCATATAACAATAGCTATCATTCTAGCATCGGTATGGCTCCTTTTGATGCCTTTTATGGTAGATGTTATAGATCAATAATTGGGTGGTTTGAGCTAGGAGAGGTAGCTCTATTGGGTCCGAATCTGGTTATGGATGCTATAGAGAAGGTAAGGATGATTAGAGAAAGGTTGAAAGCAGCCCAAAGTCGCCAAAGGTCTTATGCTAATGTGAGGAAAAGAGATCTGGAATTCAAGGTTAGTGATTGGGATTATTTGAAGGTATCACCCATGAAAGGTAAGGTCCGTTTTGGTAAGAAGGAAAAGTTAAGCCCTAGATATGTTGGTCCTTATAGGGTGATGAGAAGGATTGGTAAGGTGACCTATGAGTTGGATTTACCTAGAGAAATGAATTAGTTCATTCGGTCTTTCATGTGTCTATGTTAAAGAAGTGTGTGGGTGATCCTAATGATATTATGTCCCTTAATGTTGTGGGGGAATTTGAAAAAAACTTGACATATGAAGAAGCTCCAGTAAAGTTCTTGGATAGGCAAGTGAAGAGGTTGAGGAACAAGGAAGTTGCTTCCGCTGAGGTCCTTTGGAGGAACCAACAAGTCGAAGGTGCTACTTAGGAGGCCGAAATGGATATGTAAAAGTTATACCCTTATCTTTTCCAGTCTACTTAAGCCTAAGGTATTGATCTAAGTCTTTTATATGATCTCAAGTCTTAAGTTCAGCCTTCATGTCATTGCATACATTCATGTTTCAATTGACAAGTTCATGATGATTTTACAATTATGTTGAGATTTTTGAAATGATGTTTAAGTGCATTGTTGCATCCTTA